>JAODAL010019317.1:0-72427 GCA_025379985.1 Phyllomedusa bahiana | reverse complement strand
GGCCCCGCTTTTTTTGCCGCATTTCACCGCGTATTGTGCTTTATATGTGGCGAAATGCGCGCCGCAATTACGGTAATTCATAGCTCTCATAGAGAGCTATGAATTACGCTTCGTCTCCCTGGGTGTACAGTATGATCGTATTGTACGGGGAGAGAAGTGACATGTCAATTATTCACGATGCTTACGCGCCGCTGACATTGCATGTGAAAGGGGCTGCTCCGCCCCCCCCCCCCCCTTCTCCCCCACCACCCACCCTTCCATTTTGGAAGTATGCACTGATCATTGCATGCTTCCAAAACACCCAGCGTATTGCAGCGTGTATAATACGCGCCCCAATATGCGTGTGAACATACCCTTAGGGAAATGTTGGAAGCTTTGGCTTACCGACTCCACAGCCCTGGTCTTGACTTTAGCTGGGCTATTGTAACCTCTATTTTTTCACCATCCTCTTGTAGATTGCTGTGTTTTGGCTTGTCCGTTGTAACCAGTTTCGGCCAATCTTTATCTGTTGAATAGATGACCTCACATTGTCAATACTAGTAAGAATTTTGGTCCAAACAACCTGTTATTTATCTATTTGACTCTACCCAAGCCTCAATAAGAGCACCTACCGGACTTTGGAGTCCATTTCTTAAATCCTACACCATCAGGTTTATGGACACCCTAAGATGCTAAAACTTAATAAACACCCCTCGGAATACCCCATTTTGGAAACTACACCCCTTAAGGAATATAGCTAGGGGTGCAGTGAGTATATCGACCCCACAGGTGTTTCACAATTTTTTGTAAGCGTTAGGCTGTGAAAATGAAAAAAAATTTTTTTTTCCAACAATCTGCGATTTTGGCTGAAAATATTTAATTTTTACAAGGAATCCTGGAAAAAAGCACCCTAAATTTTGTTGCGCAATTTCTTCCAGGTTCGGCAATACCCTACATGTGGGTGTAAACTGCTGTTTGGGCGCATGGCAGGGGGTACAAAGGAGGGAGCACTATTTGGCTTTTGGTGGGGCCATGTAGCATTTACAAAGCCCCCAAAGAACCAGAACAGGTGAAACCTTCCAGAAGTTGCCCCATTTTGGATTCAACACACTTCATGGATCTTATCTAGGAGTGTATTGTGCATTTTGGGTGTATAGGCGTTCCATACTTTATTTTAGCATTGGGCCATGAAAATGGGAGGGAAAAAAACGCAGTTCCACCATTGTTTTTTTTGGGCTTCAATTTTACAGAGTTCACCATGCAGTGTAAATGACATTAGAACTTTACCATGTGGGTCAGTACAATTACAAGAAAATACATTTTATATAGTTTTTTTTATGTTTTATTACTTTCACACAATAGAAATGCGCTTATAAAATTTTTTTTATGTTTCCTATTCTGACAGCCATAACGTTATATTTTTCTGTATACGGAGCTGATTATGGGCTTGTTTTTTGTGGGATGAGTTGATGTTTTTATTGGTACCATTATGGGGGGCATATGACGCTTTGATTACAGCGGTCACCGTGTAGTATAAATGACATGCTAGTTTTACTCAGAAGGTCTATATGATTACAGAGATACCCAATTTGGAATTTTTTTGTTTTACTGCTACTACACAATAAAAACACTTTTATCCAAAAAGGAAAACACGTTTTTGCATCACCATAGTCTGAGAGCCATAACTTTTTTTTTATTTTTATGTGTACGGAGCTGTGTAGGGGCTTGTTTGTTGTGGGATGCGTTGACGTTTTTATTGTTATCATTTTTGGGGGGATAAGGCTTTTTGATCGATTTTACCTTTCCCTACATGTTAAAAGCCAATCATTGTAGTGAGAAAACCCATTTAAAGAAATAAGGCAGCTGGTATATTACTTGTATTACATGATATACAGTCCAACACACTGGTTGTAAAGTCTTTACCACTACTGCTTTATAGACAGTCTTGGCGTGTTTATCTTGGAGGGTGTGCAAACCTGGCTGTGGACTTCTCAGCCATTGCAAACTTGAAAGCTTAAAGGGTTTGTCTCGCTACAATGATTAGGTTTTAATCTAAAGATCTTTAAAAAAACAAGCTGCTTTGCAATATGTGTCCATTACAAATGTTCTACCGATTTTTAGCTATCCCGTGTAGTAGGAGCTGCATTGGCTCCTCTGGTCACTATAGCCACCGACCTGTAGTTTTTCTTCTCATAGGCTGCCAGCGCTGGTGACATCAGCTGCTCCTCACTGCAGGTTGGAGACGGGAGCGAGCACATTCAGAGCCCATCCTGCATAGCACATCCACAGCAGCAGCTTAATGCAGCCCCCACAGCAGTGAGCAGGCACCCACAGGGTTAACCCGGCAGCATAACAGCCCCCCCCTCCCCCTCCCCCTCCCCATCCGCGACACAGAAGCCGGAGAAGTGCCCCCCCCCCTTCCCTGTGTGTACTCGGCTGGAGGTTCTGCTGCTGTGGAAGTATAGCAGCTAGAGGTGGGGCACAGTAAGGGTATGTTCACATGGCGTAATTACGGCGCGTGCAGTACGTGTCATAATACGCCGGGTGTTTTGGGAGTCGCGCTGATCAGCCCGCCGGCCCCATTGACTTGCATTAGTAATTGACATGTCACTTATGTCACGCAGGGGGACGAGGCATAATCCATAGTTCTCTATGAGAGATATGGATTACCGTAAATGGGGCGCGCATCTCTCTGCGTATTAAGCGCAAATACGTGGCGAAGTACACGCCGAAATTACACTGTGTGAACATACCCTAACGTTTTATAACTTTTTTCACTCACTCTGAGCAGGAGGCAACATGGGGCAGCAAGCTTAGTGATCTGGCCAAACTATTATAGTTTGCCTGGATCACAAAGATGTTCTCACTCCCAATGCTCAGACTGAATGACTGAGTCTTAGCAAACGGGAGCGAGCACTAGCATCATTGACGTAGGTGCAGGAGGGGGGGGGGAGGAGATCTACACACCCCTGAAAATTTAAAAATTCATCAACAGAGAATGACTGAGTAGCCTGAAACCAGCTATGAACAGCCCCTTTAAAGGAACAAGTGTGCGTCCCATCCGGGAAAAAAAAGCAAAACTTTATTGTAGAATAGTAAAATCTATAAAATAGATGCTCAGCATTGTTTCCTTTTAAGCTTTCAAATATGACTTGCATTGATCTTTCTCATCAGTCTATTATTATAATTGGTTTTGAAGCACCAGTGGTACACGGTGCTGTATGTGTGAAAGGAGTTTGAATACATGAGATAGTATAGAACCAAGACAAATACATTAAAGGGGTTGTAACATTTCATTAAAGGGGTTTTGCCACAATGTAATGTTGACGTGGGATCCTCCAAAATGGGTATTTTAATCACTTTTCTAAATGTATGTGATTTTATAAAATTGCAGCTGAGAGAGCTACAGCTGAAATTACCTGTCCTTAGTTACTTAAAAGCTTCTATAAAATTCACCGACAAAGCTGCTGGCCAAGCACACTTCTTATCTGATTTTAAGGAGCTGAAAAAGCTTTTCAAGGCACTGTAAATAATAGTTGTCTTTTGTAAAACAGAATCCACTAGTTTAGTGTATTATCTGAGTAATCCCTGCTTTATCTGATGACAAGAACATGAAGAAGCTTTCAAGCTGCTGTGGAGAAAAAGGTGTTGCTTTTGTATACAGAATCCACTAGTTGTAGTTTGATTATTTCAGTGAACATTTCACACAATCCCTTATGCACGGCTCTGTGCTCTGGCTGTGTCTCTCTCTCTCTTTCTCTCAGCTCCGTGGCTTGTTTACATTTGATTCTTAGCAGATAAGGCAAGTCCTGGCAAAACCCCTTTAAATGATCTTCAGAATAAGGGGACAGTGAAAACAAACAACTTTGCCATTGGCTATCATTAGCAAAGCTGTCTTGTTTTCACAGTGTCCCTAATCTTCTGTTTCTGTGAACATAGTTCCCCTAGTGCTGGTCGGATTCCTCCTCCTGTCCTGTCATTGGCTGAGGGCTCTACTAATTTACATTCTGTCTGGCCTCCGGTCATATTCACGTGAGCGTGCATTCCTGTCTCACTCATGCAGAGTAAGGGACCAGCAGGAATTTCACTCTGCACAGCCAGAAGAAACACAATAACACTGCAGGGCTTCTACAATCAGAAAACTGCAGAAATGTGCCTCGATCGCTGCTTCTCTCACTCAGAGTAAGGGGCCGTAGCAATTTCACTCTGCACACCCAGCAGAAACACACTGCAGCTGATTCTACAATCAGAAAACAGCAAAATTGTGCCAAGGTGCCTAACTCTCCTGCATAGAAGGGAGACCTGTGCCATTCATAGGAACACTGGATTCAACTGTAACAAACCTCCAGCTGAGAGAGGAGAAGAGATCATAGAAGACTGAGTTCATAGAAGACTGTCTAGATTGAATGCAGGTATGTGGTATTTAAACAGTTCTTACAAATTAAGACTGCAGGGAGAGGAACAGTGAGATGTGGACTCAAACAGATAGTGGTAGATTGATCCAGCACATCCAAAGTGAAGTTAAAAGACCATACTTTATTGGCAATCCATTAAAAAAAGCATGTAGTAGCAGCACAAGGTAAGCTGACGCGTTTCGGGGAGACCACGCTACCCCTTACTCATAGCATGCATATAGAATCTATCTGTGCATATATATAGAATGTGCAATTACTAGCTCTAATCGGTACTCCTACCTGCTTGGATGCGTTCCACCCCGATTGCCACACCTCCACGACCAGAAACATGAATGCCTTTAACTCCATGGTGGCGAAAACCTCTCAACATGTGAGGAACGCTGGCGCATGCGTCCATGCACACGGAAGTCCCC
Source organism: Phyllomedusa bahiana (assembly GCA_025379985.1). Classification (NCBI taxonomy): domain Eukaryota; kingdom Metazoa; phylum Chordata; class Amphibia; order Anura; family Hylidae; genus Phyllomedusa; species Phyllomedusa bahiana. The sequence continues at coordinate 67,620 of JAODAL010019317.1, read as the reverse complement.
GGATCACGTGATCATCCTAGCTATCATCGCGGCTCTGCATTTGCGCACTAAATCGTCACTATGGCAACATGAAGCACAAGTGCCCGAACTAGTGAAGACAATATAACTTCAGCCGACCAACCAACTTATATTGATAATGGGCACTTTAGCTCTCCACTATAAATAGATGTATACACCAGATAATTGTAGTCAACACTGGACTCAAACAGAGAGGAGGGGGGGGGGGGGGGACAGGGCTCGGAAGCTAGCATGAACAGTGAAGGGGGGATGATGTCATCACCCTTCAGATAAGAAACACCCAGCTGGGAGGGGAAGAAACGCCCCTGGATTTGTAGAGCTGAGAAATTTAAAATACCCATATATACTCGAGTATAAGCCGACCCGAGTATAAGCCGAGGCACCTACTTTTGCCACAAAAACCGGGAAAGCCTAGGGTGGAAGCCTAGTATAAGCCTAGGGTGGAAAATGCTGTGGCTACTAGTGAATTTTAAAAATAAAAATAGATACCAATAAAATTACATAGGTAGTTGAATGTCTCCCATAGGCAGGTATAGGCAGTTTAATGTCCCCCATAGGCAGATATAGGCTGGTATAGGCAGTTTAATGTCCCCCATAGGCAGATATAGGCTGGTATAGGCAGTTTAATGTCCCCCATAGGCAGATATAGGCTGGTATAGGCAGTTTAATGTCCCCCATAGGCAGGTATAGGCAGTTTAATGTCCCCCATAGGCAGTTTAATGTCCCCATAGGCAGATATAGGCTGGTATAGGCAGTTTAATGTCCCCCATAGGCAGATATAGGCTGGTATAGGCAGTTTAATGTCCACCATAGGCAGTATAGGCAGTTATATGTCCCCATAGGCAGGCTATAGGCAAGTAATTGCCCCCATAGGCAGGTATAGGTCCTCACAGGCAGGGTATAGGCAGGTAATTGCCCCCACAGGCAGATTATAGGCAGGTATAGGTCTTTATAATAATAATAATAATAATCTTTATTTCTATAGCGCCAACATATTCCGCAGCACTTTACAAATTCAAGGGTAAACATACAGTCATTACACATTAAAAGTACTTACAAATGAGACACAAGGTGTGAGGGCCCTGCTTGTGAGAGCTTACAATCTATTAGGGTGTATGGGTGAAACATACGGTAAGAAGTGCCAAGTTTACAATGGTCCAGCCATGTTTCATAAATAGGGGGTGGTTTACATGAAAAATGGATGAACCTGCCACCCTGACAGTACATCTATATACAGATAAGTGCCTGTGAGTGCCCTAGTGTAGGGAGTGACAAATGTGTGTGATAGCAGTTAGGGATCTTGGTGGGCCAGACCGAGAAGATGTATTTTCAGGGCCCTCTTAAAACTGTGAGGGTTGTGAATGTGCCTGATCGCCCGCGGTAGCATATTCCAGAGAATTGGTGCCGCACGTGTGAAATCTTGTAGGCGGGCATGGGAGGTTCGGATGATTGAGGAATGTAGTCTGATATCAGCAGAGCGGAGAGCACGGGTAGGGCGGTAGACAGAGACTAGGGAGGAGATGTAGGGAGGAGCAGCGCTGTGGAGAGCTTTATGGGTGAGAGTGCTGAGTTTATACTGTATCCTGTACTGGATGGGCAACCAGTGCAGTGACTGACACAGGGTAGAGGCATCAGTATAGCGGCTGGAGAGAAAGACAAGCCTGGCTGCTGCATTCTGGACAGATTGGAGAGGGGAGAGTTTGCAGAGAGGGAGACCGATAAGCAAGGAGTTGCAGTAGTCAAGACGAGAAAGAATAAGAGCAGTAATGAGAGTTTGAGTCGTTTCCACAGTGAGAAATGGACGGATTTTGGAGATATTCTTGAGGTGCAGGTGACAGGAGCGGGCAAGGGATTGGATATATGGGGAGAAGGTCAGATCAGAATCAAATAAAAACCCCTAGACAGCGGGCCTGCTGCCTAGGAGAAATGGTGGTACCACATACAGAAACAGAAATAGCAGGGGGGGGGGGGTTGGTTAGTAGATGGCGGAAAGACAAGAAGTTCAGTCTTAGTGAGGTTTATAGGCAGGTATAGGTCCTCATAGGCAGGGTATAGGCAGGTATGGGTCACCCTAGGCAGTTTATAGGCAGGATTTTAAAGCAAAAAAACAATCACCCCGCTGCTCCGCCTCCCGGGCGCTCTCCTCAGTCTTAGGGCACAGGCAGGGTGATGTCATCAGGCCGCACACACAGCGTGATGACACACACTGCCTGTGCCGGAAACTCCGGACAGCCGCAAGTTTGTGGCCGCCCGGAGTCCAGTGCGGAGCAAGGAGCGCTCGCTCTCTGCACCGCAGTGGTGTCGCATACAGGTGAGGAGATCGCTGACAGCGACCGGCCCACTGCAGTGCCCGGATGCTGTCGGCTGTACTCGGCCTTCAGTTATATGCGCTCCCTAAGGAGTCGCATGTAGCAGAAGCGTCCCTGTCGGCGCCTGGGCCATCGCAGCATCCGAGTGCTGACAGTGACTCGAATATAAGCCGAGGTCGTTTTTTCAGCACATTTTTTGTGCTGAAAAACTCGGCTTATACTCGAGTATATACGGTGCTTTGAAACACATGAACTGAAAAAGCGATACATCCCCTTAAGGCTATGTTCACACGGCTTAACTGCGGGATGTAATTACGCCCCGCAATTACGCCGTGTGGCCGGGAGCGGGGGGCCGACACCTCGCCAGCCCATAGACATTCATTACCAGCGGCACGTATACGCCGCTGGTAATTCACATGTCACTTATCGTCCCCCGCGGCGGATTCGCCAAGCTGGGAGAGGAGACGTAATCCATAGTTCTCCATGAGAACTGTGGATTACCGTAATGACTGGGCCGGTTTCAGCCCGTAATTTGCGCACTTCGGCGCGTAATTACGGACTGAAATACGGCCCATTTTAAGCCGTATGAACATGGCCTTAATCCTCTGTAGCAATTTGTTGTCTGTATGGTGATGGAGAGAGGACCCTGCCCGCAAGGCTTTACAATCTTCGGTAGTGCCCTCAGGAGGGGCTAAATAAATACTGGTTGCTTAGCGTTCCACTTTAAGAACAAAGCAGCTTTAGGTCTAGTTCATAAATATTTATACATAATAGCTGTCAATTAATAAGAAATAAGCCATGGTGACAAGAGCAATGATGCCTCAATGGTATGTGTATTGAGGGCATACACTGTAGAGTGAAGATGTGATACACTGTTGTGACAAAAACCATATATTTAGACTTACTTGCAGGCCCGCAGCACCCAGCGCCTATGCTGTTGCTGTTTTATTCACTGACTGGTAAGAGCGTGACTATGATTTAATCATTTCAGACACCTTAATGCGTACAATTTCTGTTTGTGGATTTCTGTAAAGCTTTCCTTTGTGAAATAAATATTTATGAACATAAAATCACAAGAGATGGCTTTTACTAAACTAAACTGTTATCTAAACACTGCTACTGCCATATTTAGCATAGATGGATATTTTTTAGATCTTTTAGAACAGGCATTCTCAAACTGTGGCACTCCAGCTGTTGGGAAACTACAACTCCCACCATGCATTTATATAATCTATAACAGTGGGAATGATGGGAGTTGTAGTTTCCCAACAGGGCCACAGTTTGAGGATGCCAGTCTTAGAAGGTTGCTTTTGCTATCTTTTCTTTAGACTGAAATATTCTGTAGTCAGGAAGAAAGGCTATCTGTAGGAACTAAAGAAGAGCTCTTCGAGGTACAAGTTCAGCCTTCAATCACCACCAATACTCCTTTTAGGGACTTAACAACACAACATCACCTTTTGGCCTTGTTCACACGGCTTATTCTGGGACGGATAATCCATATCCATATAGAGAACTGTGGATTCCGTCATGAGGTTTTCAGTACACATTTTGATCAAATTAAATAAACCCACTTGCCATTTAATGGAGGCCCCTTTTTAGTGGTTCCCTAAATGAACTCCTTAAGTCCCAGGGCCTAAAAAGGCCTTAACTACCAGCACATTTTTTTTTTAGTTTTTGCCTCATTGCGTTTCAACATTTGTAACTTTTTATTTTTTCAATGACGCAGTTGTATGAGGGCTTGTTTTATGCCGGAGAAATTGTACTTTTTGGGGGAACTTTTTGAGTTCACATAGAAATTTATTGCAGAATTTTTTTCACATTTTTAATTATTTTTTTTTTATGTCAGTCACACTTAACCTGTTGAATTAATCTAACAAGATATTATTATGGTCATGTGGATACCTAATATGTGTAGTTTTTTTTTTTTGCGTGTAATGTGGGCACCAGGGCTGTGGAGTTGTTAAGCCAAAGCTCCGACAACGACTCCTCAATTTCACAACTTCGACTCCGACTCCCTCATACACAGCGCGTGTTTAAGTGATAACGTTACTGTAGTAAAATGGTAACATCAGGCTTTTTATCACCTTATGATACAATAATCAAGCTATTTAGGTAGAACAGACACTGACAAGCAAGCAAAGTGATAGCAATGTTTTGAACTTTTGATTTTCAGGCTCCATTTTGGGAGTCGGTCCATTTAATTCCGACTGCACCAAAATGTGCACCGGTTCCGACTCCACAACCCTGGTAGGCACAATTATTTTTTATTAAATATTTTTATTTTATTATTTTTTTTTTTTAATTTTTTTTATGTTTTTTACTTTTTTTTTTTTTATAATCCCATAAAGGGATAAATACTTTACATTTTTTTTACACTTAGTAATAGCATGTTTATATATGCTAATATTTTAGACTCTGTGTCAGTATGACACAGGCAGCAGTCAGGGCAGCACACAGTGTGCCCTGACTGCAGTCTTGTTAGACAGCCCTGGGGCTACTCTAGGTCTCCAGGGCTGACTGTACAGATGTTGCCCATGCTCTATCAGCTTACCAGAAGTCATGATCACCCGATGGAGCAGGCAAATGCCCTCAGATTATGCCACGGTCACGAACAGCGGCAATCAAATGGTTAAGCGTAGGAGATTGGAGGTTTCCCTGGCACTTACAGAGACTGCTCTAGGAACAGAGCTGTTAAGGACAGCTGTCTTCCTAGCGCAGCTGCGGCTTTGGGAGACGCAAAGCCTCTTTTATCTGCAGCGACGTCTTTTAACATCCCTGCAATGCCCGCCGTCAAAAGATGTTGAGGGGTTTACAGGTATAGCACTGCACAACGACCACCACCACAGTAACAGCAGCATCTGCAGGAGAGCAACACAGTAGCCCAACAACACCTCTGTTGCTGGGCCTATCCCTGTCACAATACCCCACAGGTAAAGCATCACTGCAGTAATGGCAACCACACAGCACCAACAACAAAAGGAAGGATCACAAACACTTACCTTTTCATATGCTCCCAAAAAATAGACTGCAAGATCCTAAATATAAACACCAAGCCCAAATAGAAGGAATGTTGGTAACAAGACAAAAATAAGTGGACAGAAATATATAAAAATACACATAGGCAGCCAAGGACTCTGACCACTGACAAGAGGCCATTTTGTTTCCGATTACCATTATTTGACTTGTGGCATGTAATTTATTCGTGAATTCCCGCCCCCTATCAATCTTTGTAGGAGCCCCTTTTTTGGCTGCAATGACAGCTCAGGTCTGCGGGGGGAGTCTCTCCCATTTCCATACTGAGGGGAATTTTTTGCCCTTCTTTTTACAAATACTTGAGCTCATCAGTTTGGGTTGGTGAACAGCAATTTTCATTCACGCCACAGATTCTCAGTGGGGTTTAGGTCTGGACTTTGACTGGCCCCCTTTTTAAAAAAAATATCTTTGTTTTTAAACCCTTTCATTACCCGTTTTAGCTCCATCCAATCTTCCAAAAAACCCTTGACCATTTTTCCAGTCCCTGCGAAGAAAGCCTCCCCACAGCCAATGCTGCCACCACCTTGCTTCAGGTGGGGATATGTTTTCAGGTGATGTCAGCGTTGGGCTTTACTCCCAAATGCATTTGGCCAAAAAGTTAAATTTTTTTGGTTCATCAAACCCAGGGGCCCCTTCTCCACATCTTGTTTTGTCCCTTACATAGCTTTTTCCAAACTGCAGTTGGGACTTCTTATGGCTTGCTTTAAAAAAGGTTTTTTTTGCCACCCTTCCATAGAGACCAGATTTGGAGTACACAACTAATACATATGTAAAAGAGAAACATGGACTGCACATCCTTGCTAACGTTAAAAAATTTGGTCTCGCAAAATTTTTTTACAAAAATGAACAGGAGGTTTTTTTGTATATTTTTTTGATCAAAAGTTAGGCCCCACTTACCTTTTACGGCACCTTTTAAAAGTTGTCCCACATATTGGGGGGACATGCTGGCGACCCCCAAGCAAAAACCACCAGATGAGGGGCACAGCCCAGTGGCCCAACATCACCACTGCTGCCCGATCTCGCCCCCCCCCTTCCCCCCCCGGCGCTGGGGTGCCCCACCCCACCACACAGCAAAAAAGCAATGGCCCCCCACACGGGCCCCACCACCAAAAAAAAAAGAGGACAAAACTTACACCCCTGGCTCCTCAAGAAGCGAGGATGTCACCCATGTTTCTCGTTAAATTTTAACCCTGAATCCTTTGCCACAACTTTACCCCTGACTATTTTTGGTTTTTGGTTTTCATAATGCTGTTTGTTCACTAATGTTCTCTTACAAACCTTCACAAGGTCTTCACAAAAAAAGTTGTATTTTTATTTAAAAAAAAACTACGATTTTTCTTTATTTTTTTAATGACTTCAAAAGGGGGTTGGGCACATTTTTATTTTTTTAGCATTTAAGGGAAAAGGGGATGAATATGTCAACTTTTTTTTTTTTAATTTGAAAAAAAGCAAGTATAATGATTTTTACACCTCACAAATACTTGCCCCTTTGTGTTGCTCTATCACACAAAATATCAATAAAATTCATTTAAGTTTGTAGTTGTAAATGTTCAAGGGGTAGGAAAAAACCTTTGCAAAACACTTTTAAATTTTTGGGGGGAGAGAGGAGTGATAGACTACATCTAAGAGCTGTTCCTGTCACATAGGCAAGATACCAAAACTTTTTTACAGTGGTGTGATGAAGTATTTGCCCCTTCCTGATTTTTTGATCTTTTGGATGTTTGTCCATAAAAAATTACCTTTAAAACCCCCCCAGTAACTACATTTTAATGGGGGGGGAAACATTTAGGGGGCCCAAAACCCGGGACAAATACCAAAACGGTTTTTCCCGGCCTAAATTTTTTCCTTTTTCCGTCCCCCCAGTTTGGGGGGGGCCTTTCCTTTTTGATGAGGAGAAAAAATCCCCCCTCCCATTATGTTTATTCCCCTGGAAAAAACAAAATAACAAAACCCAATGTCCCTTTACGGGCCCCCAAAAAACCGGGGGGAAAACCCCAGTTTTCATGGTTTTTCCTAACACAATTTGCAATTTTTTGGGGCCGGTTTTACAGGCTCTAAAAAGAAAAGGTGAAGCCGGGAAAACCCTTTTTCCGGTACTCCCTTTCCTGGCAGGGGACCCCATCGTATTGATTTTTGACATTGGGGGAAAAAATATGGCCCCCATGGCTAGAATTTTTCCATGGGTCGAAGCTTTAGCCCATTTAAAGCCCGGCATAACCATTTTTTTTATTTTGGAAAAACGCTGAAAGGGGGGGTTTTGAAAAGGCCCCGGCATTGGTTTTTCCTCTCAACCCCCCAAAGTTGGGGGTTTGTGGGGCCATTATTTTTCAACTTAAAAAATTAACAAATGCCCGTTTTTAAGTAAAAAAAGACAACTTTTGTTTTTTTAATGTATGCAGATATCTGTAATTACCACCTAAACTAAGAACAAGATGTAATGAAAAATACATCAGACTTACTTGGAATGAAAAATCTTGATGGGTGCATGCTCCAGTGGGAGGTTGAACACTGCCTCACCCATAAAATACAGATTACAATTAATGAAGCTTTATTCAGTGTGTTATCAACCAACATACACTGCAGTAATGTAATTGGGAACAGCAGAGTCAAAAAACTGGAACGATTTGGGTTACTTCAATGTCTTTAGGCATAGGTCCAGCAATGTCCATGTAATGGAACTTACAAAGCAATATTTGATTGCACAGACATTGCAAGAACACACTTTCAAGGTCTTCATGGCAGTGTGACAAAAGCATCTTTTCATATGGACTGACGCCTGAAGAAGGGTTAAAGTAACAGTAAACTATGCACATTTTGTTTTCCAATTCAAAAATGTTTTTTATTGCGTAAACAGCATACATAGAGAATACTCACAGAATGTACAGAATAAGTATGTGTCTGAAAATACAGGATACAGAAGATGAAATCAAAACACTTGCATCACAGAGTGAAAAAAAAACTTACATAAGATCTCTGTAAAGTCTGTATTATTCATACAGAAAACATAAATTCAATCCTGTCATATATCAACAAAAGGAAATGTGAAAAAAAAAGAAAAAAGAAAAGGGAGGGGGGTGAAGAGAGAGAGGGACCACATAATAGGTACCACATATATTACCAACTGGTACATTCGCCCCAACTATGCACATTTTTTACTTTGTTTCTATTTACATTACTGCGGTGTGTGGTGACTTAAAACCACACTGAATAAGAATGTGTCATCAAAAATGACTTATTGTTTAACTCATGTTTTTATGTTAAACACATTTTTTAAGAATTTTTGTTTATTTTCCATATCACTTTCAATATTTTTTAATAATTCTTAAGTCCTTCAGTTTTCACTTTGGCCACTAGGCCTAAAAATCGTCTGACACTTCCTGTTCTGTAGAGAGAGATTCTCAGTTATCTGCTCTTTATCAGCACAAAGAGGGTCAAACTGAAAGGAGACACCAGTGTGAATAGATAACACAGGATCCACTAGTCACTAGAGGAGATGGTCACAGTTCATCCTTTCACCTCCCTGCACACTGACTACTTCCCAGGTCACAGAGTATAACTACAAAACTCTCCTATAGAAGTGAATGGGACCGAGTCAGTCTTAAATGGGTTGTATCATTTCATTGAATGGTCTTCAGAATAAGGGGACAGTGAATACAAGCAACTTTGCAATTGGATTTCATTAGCAAAGCTGTCTTGTTTTCACTGGATGCCTTATCTTTTGTTTCTATTTACACTGATCTCCAGTCCTGGTCGGATCCCTCCTCCTCCTCCTCCCCTCCTTGCATTTCACTAGCTGAGAGTTAATTTAAATTCTGTTCAGACCCTGGTCGGCTGTATTCACGTAGCTTGCATTCCTGCCTCTCACTCAAAGTAAGGGACCGTCACATTTTCACTCTGCACAGCCAGAAGAAACAGAATAACACTGCAGGGCTTCTATAATCAGAAAACAATACAATTGTGCGACTGTGCCTAAACATAGAAGGAGCATTAGAGGCCGAGAGCATTTCACTCTGCACAGCTCTGGAAGAGTTTATACAAGACTGGATTCAATTGTAACATGAATGCAAGCCTGTAGAATGTAAACAGCTCATACATACTCTGCATAGGGAGAGACACAGCGACATGTGGAGGGGGGAGGGGGAACACACAGAGCCAGCATGAACAGTGAAGGGGGAAACACCCCTGAATTTCTGTAACTGAGAGGCTGTGAGACCACTGAAACAGGCTAACTGACAAAGCGATATATCCCCTTTAAGTCTCCTATGTGGATGAAGCTACTGTAAATCATCTCTCTGACTGCTGTTAAAGTAGTGCAAGCAAGGCCTAGTGGCCAAAGTGAAAACTGCAAGACTTAAAGGGGATGTATCGCTTCCTTAGTTCGGCTGATTCACACTGCTCTCAGCTTCTCAACTCTGGAAATGCAGGGGCGTTTCTTCCCCTCCCAGCTGGGTGACCTCATGCCCCCCCCCCTTCACTGTTCATACTGGCTCCGGAGACTCCCCCCTCCTCTCTGAGTCCACATGTCACTGTGTCTCTCCCTGCAGTCTTATTTTGTAAGAGCTGTATACATACCACAGGCATTCAATCTAGACTGAGCAACTGAACTCTTCTCCTCTCACAGCTGGAGATGCTCTATGACCGGCACAGATCTCGCTTCTATGCAGGAGAGTTAGGCACCGGGACAAAACTGTTATGTTTTCTCATTGTAGAATCTGTTGCAGTCTGTTTCTGCTGGGTGTGGAGAGAGAAAATGCTACGGCCCCTAACTCTGAGTCAGGCAGGGATCTACACAAATTGTGCTATTTCCTGATTGTGTAAGCCCTTCAGTGTAATTCTGTTTCTTCTGCTGGTATAAAGTGAAAATGTGACGGTCCCTTACTCTGAGTGAGAGACACAGCTCCGTGAATTCGACCGGGGGCTGTACAGAATGTAAATGAGCTCTCAGCTAGTGAAATGCAAGGAGGAAGGATCCAACCAGGACTGGAGATCGGTGTAAACAAAAAGATAAGGAATACTGTGAATACAAGACAGCTTTGCTAATGACATCCAATTGCAAAGTTGCTTGTTTTCACTGTCTCCTTATTCTGAAGACCATTTAATGAAATGATAAAACCCCTTTAAGAATTATTAAAAAATATTGAAAGTGACATGAAAAATACAAAAAAACCAACCACAAATTCCTAAAAAAAAGTGTTTAACATAAAAACGGGACTTAAACAATGACTATTTTTTTTATAACACATTCCCTTTAAAGGGACAATACCATCAACATTTTTAAATTGGTATTGGTGGTTGACTTTTTTGTATACGTTTTTAAAGTTCACCTATGCACAAGACTTCATAGCCTGCTCCTGACGTCCCCTCTCTTAGCTCTGATAGCACAGCAGTGAGAGAATTGCCTGAAGGTCCTTCTTTGTGGTTGGCTCTGGTCTGAGAAGTGAAAATATTATCAACAAATACCTGAAAAATGTGAAGAACACCCCTCCTTCCCCCATTGTCAGTGCAGGAAAAGATTACCCTATTCTCTTTTCATGTATTGCTTGTGGTATAGTATATTCTTATCTATCCTTGTGGAACGTGCAGTAGTGAAATCATTGTCATTACCTACTATTTGTAATGAGACTATGAAGAGATAAGTAGCAACTGAAGCAAAGTGGGATTGGTTTGTCCTGCCAAACAAAAAATATTTATATGTAATTTTTAGGACTGCAGAAATAGAAATAAATATTGCCAGAAAGCCTTTAAAAATAGCTTCCCTGGAATACTGGTTTAACAAAAACACTCCTTTCTGATGGCATCCTTTTAAGAGCAATCTGGTGACTGGGGTATGATTTCTTATTACAACTAATTTAGATTTCCGAAATTTGGCTTGGTAATTAAATCTCTACTGTTGGAAACAAATATTTGCTTTTGTTGGATTTGTCCTTCCTTCAGTGAAGCATCAGTTTAAACCTATCTTCTGCAGTTTTCTGTGCAACGCTAGACCCTCCTATACAGTAAAATCCTGATAATCCAGCATATCCAGTCTTCACAAGAGCTTTTTTTTTAACTAAAGGTAAGGGCCATGTCATTTAGGCAGACTGAGTCTGAAGTAAAAACCTTGGCGGCCATCTGTTTACTGAGAAAGATCACTATGACCGTTATATTTTAGAGTGTACTCTCCACAGTACTACTTATGGCAGGGATCGAATCACCTCTAGAGTTACAGTTATAATGTTCATAAATTCCCCAAAAGACTGAGCAGTTAGTTTACAGGTGGATAAATGTGACCTGACCCTTCACTTATTTTTAGTTTTTTCTGTTTACTAAGAAAATGCACAGATATGTGTCCTAATTAAAGTTGTTTTCATGTTTTCTTGCTCCCAGTGGGATCCAATGATCACGACTCCGCCTGGCCTGTATCTGACATCTGTCGGCATAGTGAAGCCTGCTGCCTGGCTCTTCGGATGGAGTGAGAACGTTGTTTGCTCATCTGGAATGCTGAGGTTTATTAACCTCCTTTTTAGCCTTGGCAACCTGTATATGTTCTATTTAATCCTTTGCAGAATCCACACAAAGGTACCTATGAGCTAACGTTGCTGAAATGTTAGCTTAATATCTGATACCAGACTTTGTTACCTATATACATATGAAAACTGTATTGAAATGCTGTGACTCCTGTCATCCAAATTGGAGCTTTTGTGTACTGACACTGTCATGAATATCCCAAGAATTCTTTAAACACTGAGTTTGCCTATAGCATACAAGTTCTTAATAGCTCTTAAACACACACATGTATTCACAAGCTTATCGGGGTAATCACTATTTCAATTTCTTTAGTTGAGCTGAAAATGCAGCATAACTTCTTGCCTGCCACTTCCGTCAGGAAACTTTCCTAGCCACCATCAAACAACACAAAAGGACTTGTGTCATGATACCTCTTTAATTAGGAAGGGGATTGTCCACGGGTCAGCTTTTCTTTTAAAGCATACCCCCATACACAACTTTCCATTAATCAACAGTAAAAGCAAAAGTAGCAGTCTTTGTTCTATATCTTTTTAGAGAAAAATGCTTCCTCCTTCTTTTATCAGCACACTATAACCCCCTTCCCGCATTCTTGTAGATGCAGTCAGTCCATAATCAATCAGAAAATTCATCTTGCAGAGGAAACGAGCACTCACTGAGAGCTCAGCTGCCCTTTGAAGTCTGTGGAGAGGCAGATAGACATACAGAGATGGTACTGACTGTATAATGAGTGGGTTTTTTTTTACCTCAGAGCTGGACTCACTGCTACACTGCTCCTCACTGCTGTCGAATGTCCTCCATGCTACTGCCTGTGTGTTTGAGAGTTTCTTAGTTTTACTTTTTGCCCCACCACCTCCTTAGTATATGTTTCTGCAATGCACCAAAGCTGCTCCAAAGTAAGCCAACTAATAGTTGGTCTAAAAATGCTAGGCATGTCTAAAGATGTGCCAAAATTATCGACACAACATATACTAGAAACTATGTACAGGCAGTCCCCTGGTTACTAACGGGATAGGGACTGTAGGTTCTTAAAGGGGTTTTGCCACAAAGTGAGTTTGTCTGTTCAGAAGAGAAGATAAACAAACAGCCAGCCTCACGGAAGAGAGGGAGGGGGGGGGCTGAGAGAGAGCCAGGAAGCAGAGAGCATGTGCAATGTGTACTCAAATAATGACATTACAACCAGTGGATTCTATATACAAAAGAAACAGGATCTTTGTCCACAGTCCCTAGCAAGCTCCTTCATGTTCCCTGTCATCAGATAAGAAGTGCAAACACGCAAGCGCAGCCAGATCAGCACCTGTCAGCTCTTCTGGTCGTGTCTAATGTAAACTTTCAGGAAACTAAAGGCTTCTGGTTAAGCATGTAGTTGTCACAGGCTTCACCTTTTTAATGACATATATTTAGAAAAGTGACTAAATACCCATTTTGGAGGATCCCACGTCAACATTACATCGTGGCAAAACCCCTTTAAGTTGAATTTGTATGTTAGTCGGAACAGGTATAGTTATTAAATGTAACTCCAGCACAAAAGGTTTGTTTTTTTTAGTTTTGAATAGTGCAGGGAAGGGTCTTTACATTTGTTTTGCTGTTTATGCCCCTGTTAAGAAGACTTCATCTCATTTTCACCTTATGTACTGCTGTGGCATGCTGGAACTTGTTATTAAACAGCTACTATCTGCTGTGGAACATGGAACTACAAGTGCCAGCATTCCCCATAAGACTCTGTTTGTAACTAGGGGACAGATTTAGGTCAGAACGGTGTAAGTCGAGGACTGCCTGTACTAGCATACATTTCTTTCCGGATTCTTCTGTATTAAAAAGCCTTTTGATATAGCTGGGAAGTTATGCAGGTGCATACCACTGAGACACATAAACATCTGACTTTCTAAGCAAACATGTTAACGGGAACTTATGGATGCATATAATACGTAGCCTGAACATAGAGCAAATTACATAGGCTAAAGTGTACATTCGTGCTGCTTATAATTCATATTAGATAAATTAAAAATGTTTAACCCTTTTGAATATTTTGTAAGAATTTAGAATTGTCTTCTTAGTATGGGCCTAAACATGCCACACAGTCCTATTATTAATCAGAAAGAAATGTTCAACAAACTAGGCCTAAGTGTAAGGAAATGTAATATAGCCTGCTTTGCGAGCTAAGCAATGCTGTCTGTTTTCTCTCCCATAGGTTCCAGCATTAAGAAGAATCTTGTGCACCCTCACTTTCTATTTGTTTCCCACTCTCTATTTTTTCACCTTTCTCTACTACACAGACCCCGGTTCAACCTTTTTTGTCCTTTTCACTTATTTAATGTGCTTGTACGGAAATCACAAAAGCGCGGCTCTTCTCGGGTTTTGCGCCTTGTGCTTTCGTCAGACAAACATTATTTGGATCTTCTTTTGTGCTGGAAACATTATTGCAGAAAAGATGATGGAAGCGTGGAGGACACAGCTGAAAAAGAATGACGAGAAGCCTTCCTCTAAGAAAAACTCTTTAGACCTCAAAGATGCTTTCAAATTTCTCATTCGCTATTTGCTGAGCCCCGTGAACGTAGTGACGGTGGCCTTATTAACTTGGCCATACATCATCTTAGTGTTGTGCTTCCTTGGGTTTATGGTGGTTAATGGCGGAATTGTAGTAGGAGACAGAAGTAATCATGAAGCTTGTCTCCATTTTCCCCAGTTATTTTACTTCTTTGCCTTCACGCTAGTCTTTTCATTTCCTGTTTTCAGCTCACTGCAGAAGATAACAGACTTCATTAAATCAGTATGGAGACATCCACTACTGTATGGAAGCTTAGCCTGCATATCTCTGTTCCTTGTTTGGAAATTCACGTATGTTCACCAGTATCTACTTGCAGATAACCGCCACTACCCTTTCTATGTCTGGAAGAAAATCTTTCAGAGACATGAGTTGGTGAAATATGCACTCGTCCCTGGATATCTGTTTGCGTCTTGGATTTTTGTTGATGCTCTGACGACAACGTCTGTATCATGGCTCTTAATTTTTTTTGTTTGCATATTGTTTGCCACGGTCCCTCAGAAATTAATGGAATTCCGATACTTTATCCTGCCATACCTCATCTTCCGCTTAAATACATCAATACCATCTACAAAAAAACTGTTTCTAGAATTAGCACTATATGTCGCTGTCAACATAGTAACATTCCACTTGTTTTTGAATAAAACTTTTTACTGGCCAGATAGCAAAGAAACGCAGAGGTTTATGTGGTAAGTAGAGAGGTCATGGGCAGTCAGATATGTTTTGTTAAAAGGGTATTCCTATCACTACACTTTCACATTACATGAGAGCTTTGCACACTTGTTCAACTATATTCCAAACTCCCATACAAATTAATGGGAAGGAAGGACAAGCTATGAGCTGACCTGTAACGTGGAAGTGTGGTCAGGGGAACACCTCTTTATGGTTTAAAGTGTACGTTTAAAGGGGTTGTCTCACTACATTGATTCATCCCACCTCAGGACTGTTTTCTTGGTTTCATTTTGAATTCAGGGGCGTGTGTCTTGGCTTCTACTAGGCTGCAGTAGAAGCCAGGTCTGTAGCTATAGTAACCAGTACTAGCAGCCTATCAGGAGAGATGAAACAGGTCTGTAGCTATAGCGACCTGAGGAGCTGATGCAGCCCATACAAGAGGGGATATTGCAAAGTGACTTGTTTTTGCAAGATCTTTAACCTAAAAAGCAATCCTTGTAGTGAGACAACCCCTTTAATAATAGCACAACTTTCCTTAAATCAACAGTCCATGCAAAAATAAATAAGTTTGTAATGTATCTAATTAGAAAAATATTCTTCCCTCTCCTTTAATCGGCCTCCTTTTCTCCCCCTCTGCACTAAAAAAGTCTGCCTTGCACAGGAGAGGATGTTGCTGCTTCATTGAGCATGTCTATTGAGAGTGAGAACATCATGCTGGCTGTATAGTGAACGTTTTATATTATCTTAGTGCTGGACTCGCAGCTGCATTGCACGGTACTGCTAATATTCTCCATGTTGCAGGTTGTGTGAGAGTGTCTTGCTTCACTTTCAGCCCCTGCCCATGCCATAGACTTCTATATGCAGTGGTAAGTGGAGCGGTAAGTCTGATTCCCTTACTGATTTATGACTGAACAGATGAGACAGGAGAAGAGGCTGACGAAAAGAGCAAGAAGCATTTATCTCTGATAAGATGTATTACAAAGTACTGTTGATCTCTGGAAAGTTGTTGATAATTGGAGGTGTGCTTTAAAACGGTGTTCCCAGCATAGTGTTTTGCATCCAGAACTCGCATAGAATAAAATAGAGAGTTGTGCACAAGCATGACCGGCTCTCTATTTTGAGCCGTAACTTTTGGGGGCCCGTTCCCAAGACAGGTGCTGGTACCAGAAGGAGGACCCGCACATACCAGACTGCTAGTGATATGCCATCAGTCTATGGGAGGAACACTCCTTTACGCAATTTATTATGTAATAAAACTTCTCATTTTCTTCTCTTTTTGCAAGGGGCCTCATTGTTCTGGAATAATACATACAGTTTTTTTGGGCAGTTTTTGGTGCAGTGTCTTTGAGCCAAAGTCAGGAGTTGATGAAAAGGAATGGGAAATATAAGGGAAGGACTTATACTTTCGTCCTCCTGCTGGATCCACTTCTAGTTTTGGTATGTTCACATGGCATAATTGCGCTGCAATATGCCCGAAGTACGCCCTGCAATTACGGTAAAATCATAGTACTCATTGAGTGCTATGATAACCCCACGTATTCCTTGCTGCGTACTTAGCGGCGGGAGAAAGAAGCGATACGAAAGTGCATGGAGTCTGGCACAGAGAGCTTTAGAAGTATGCGTTGGCCAGCTCTTACTTCTTAAACCCCCGGCGTATAGCGGCCCGCACAGTACGCACTGCTATACACCGTGCAAACACCATGTGAATTCACCCTTTGGCTTTACAATTGCATGTGTGTTTCTGGCCTTCTGGTTAATTAAAAAAAAAATCCACTTGGATGCAGGCTGTACAAAGACCCAATTACAGGTGGTAGCGGTTACACCTTGTGATGTTCTGTTGGGGCATAAACTTAGCATTGTGTCTTCCTGCAAACCAGTGTGATTCAAAAGATTACAGTATCTAGCCCAAAGGTGGGTGTGCTTGCATCTGTGTCTTTATAGCTTGCTGAGAATATGGCTTTTAGCCGAGCTACTTGTATTACACCAGTCTAACAATGAGCTTTACCAACCGCTATCCCAACAGTGAAGGGATGACAGAGAACTAAAGCCGAGCTTGGACTGCTACTCTGACATGTCGATTTTAGTAAAAGCATGTATTTTTCATTTAATCATTCTAGAGCATCTTTTCTTACAACTCTGTGTTGTGCCATTCCTTAATTATTTCTTTTGAAAATTTATGAATAAATGACCAATTGAGTGTCAGCAGTCGGCAGTGTGTCCTTACACGGTCTGACATTATCCAGTCAATGCTGACTTTGTCATACTATGCAGGGAAGCGCCTCTTAAAGGAGTTTTGCCACGAAGTGAGTTCCTTACCTCCTTATCAGCTCAGGGGAGAATATAAACAAATCATGCTGAGTCATGAACGCTGCAGGGGGGTGAGCAGAGAGTGAGGAATAAGGGAGCGTCTCAAAAGTTAACTCAAATAATAACATTACAACAGTGGATTCTCTATACAGCAGACAACCTCATAAACTGCACTTTCTCCACAGTCCCTTGAAAGCTCATTCATGTTCCCTGTCATCAGATAAGAAGTGTTTGACGCAATTGGGGCCAGATTAGCTCCTGTCAGCTCTCCTGGTCGTGTCTAATGTAAACTTTCAGGTAACTAAGGGGGACTGAGCAATGCTGTAGCTTTCACAGGCTTCACTTTTTGTAAAAACATATATTTCGAAAAGTGATTAAATACCCATTTTGGAGGATTCCACGTCAACATTACATCGTGGCAAAACCCCTTTAAGCAAAGATAATGTTAACACCCAGTTGTCAATTAATTTACAAGCTTTTAGGAGGAGTAATCAAGGAGCCATACAGTACAGAGTTCTGAGTTAAACTCCAGAATTTTTTCATCAGGACTCCAACCATATTTTAAAACAGACATTTTGGAATAGTGATCATGTTTTCTTTAATAGTAATTATATGACATTATATGGAATGTGATTTTACAGTCCACAACCTGCCATTTTCCATCTGCAGGGGTATGTGAGTCTAAACAGTTTCTGACCATTGGAAGAAAATGGCACATGAACACAGCTTAATTATTTCCATAGTAAATCAGTCACAGGGATTGTCTGGTAGAATAGCTTCTTTTTTAAACTAGAAGTAGGCTGGGTTAAAAAAAAATGAAATAAACATTACTGCCGCTCACTTCCTGGTCCTGTGTCACGGAAAATGGCTAGAAATGCCTGTATAGCCAATCCTTGGTTACAATTTTTTGCCATCAATTTTCAGCAATGTATCACAATGAAACCTGGTGAATGTCAGAATAGCAGCAGATTGGTTATTTGTATTTTATTTTCTTAACCCGGCCTACATCTTTAAGAAAAAAAAAAAAAAAAATCCCACTGTACAAACCCTTAAATGGGTCTTCTCACTACAAAGATTAGCTTTCAACATGTAGGTACAAGTAACTGAAAACTTTTTCAAATACTTGATTTTTTTCCCTGGTCAGTAGGTAAAAGAGATGTTAGCTGCTCTGACTGCACACAAGTTTCTCTAGGTTACCGACCTGCTCTCCCCTTCTCTCTCTGCTGTAGTCTTATCTGATAGCAGGGAGTGACATCACCACACAGGACTGCCTACAGCTTGAGAACAGAGTGGTTACCTCTAACAAACAAAGAAGACTAATTACTTTTAAGGCTATGTTCACACGGCGTAATTGCGGCGCGTACAGTACGTGCCGCAATTACGCGAGGTGCTTTGGGAGTCGCGCTGATTAGCGCGTACTCCCGAGGCACGGGGGGAGCGGCAGCCCTCTGGCCCCATTGACATGCATTACTCGCGGCCCGTATTCGCTGTGAATAATTGACATGTCACTTATCTCCCCGTGCGTATAATACGTTCGTATTGTATGCACGGGGGGACAATGCATAATCCATAGTTCTCTATGAGAGCTATGGTTTACCGTAATTATGGGGCACATTTCCCCGCATATTAAGCGCAGTACCTCGCGAAATACGTGGCGAAATGCGCCCCAAAAGAAGCTGTGTGAACATACCCTAAGTGTTTACTTTCAGCTCTGAAGCTCTCTGCACTATAGATACAATCTTCTGCTCTCCTTTCAGTGCAATTAGGAGAGCTGTGAATATGGAGCTGATATGTTAATCACTGCTAGAGAACCACCCACAGCCTAATTGGAAAGAGACAGGATGCATGTCTCTAAAGCTGCTTTTGGTCTGTGAAACAGCATGGTGAGACAACCCCTTTAAGATTATTACAGGCTTTTTCATTCTAATGATCTGATAGGGGAGCCCAACTTAAGTGGGTATTCCAATTACATTGATTAACTTTAAACATGTAGGCAAAGATAAATGAAGATTATTATCAGATACATTGCTATGCTGATTTTGCTTTCCTTCTGAGTTAGGGCAGATCTTATCTCCTGGTTTTGTACACAGGTTTCCATAGATTACCAACCACTTTTATCTACTCTAACAGGCTCTAGCAGTAGTGGACGGGATGGTGCTTTCAGTCAGCGCAACGGAGCTTGTTTACAATACAATACTTACTGACAACTTAAACCCTTAACGGTATGTTCACACAACGTTTTAGATAAATAGTTTATTATAGAATGTTGAGTGGTTTTAGTATTGTACATTCTATAATAAACTATTTATCTAAAACATTAATACATTTATTAGTAAAAACTTCTATCATTTCTATAAACACCCATTCTATACTAAAAAAACTGCTTTTATATCATTCAATACATATAAAAAGTGATTTATAAAGATTAAACACATGTAAAATGCTGTTATAGCGCCCTCTATTAGGCTTCCTCTGAAACACATGTAAAATGCTGTTATAGCGCTCTCTATTAGGCTTTCTCTGAAACACATGTAAAATGCTGTTAGCTCCCCCTAGTGGGCTTCCTAATGTAGGTCATTAGGTTACTATAGTACAAACAGTTCTTCTAGATCAAATGAGACCTCTAGGGGCATTTTTCGGATGCGCTTTTCATATGAAAAGCGCATCCAACACGTATCCAAAAGTATGTTGCGCTTTTGGATCCGTTTTTCGGGCTCCAAAAACGCACTCCATTGTTTCCTATGGGGATTTCACTTGCGTAAAACGCAAGTAGAATTGACGTCAATTCTTAAAACGGATCCGAGAAGCGCATCGAAAACACGCAAGTAAACACGCATCGGTGATCACTCGTCTGAACGGAGATGTATGTTTTACATTATAACCTATGTAAATCAAACTGCACATTGTTAGATACGTTTTTTGGGTCCGAAAAACGGATCCAAAAATGGATCTGAAAGAGCTCTGCAGTCTTGTGTCCGTTTGTTTCGAGACTTCCATCATTCTAACTGGCTCAGCTGCGAATATGCCAATCACTACTGTAGACCTGCCCACAGCCTGAACAAGAAGTGGGAGCATGAAGCTGGCTGTGGCTCTGTGAAACAGCATAGTGAGAACACCCCTTTAAGAGCGGTGAGCTACATCATATTTTGAGTCTTCAGAAAAGTTGAGGTTCATCTTTCACAGTTCCACAGAGTGTTATCTGTTGCTTTTCATCTTATTAAATGCAGGGCCTTCTGAAATACCTTGCAATTATGAATTGTATAAAAAATCACAAGCGTGTTCATACCATGGGCTGTTTGAATGATCAGTGTTTTATCTACTATACCAAGCTTTAGATTTCTTCCCATTCCCCATGGTCATAAGGTTTAAGGCCCAACTAGAGCCACTGACCCGTCCAGATAATTTACTAGATATGTTCATTCAATTCCCAAGTTGTACATGGTGTAGGATCCAGGAAATGTGTTTGCGTGAACATAGATTGAATAAAAATAGAAGCCCCTTTTGACTGGTATTTTTATACTTCATTTTTTGGGTGGAGCACTAGGTGGCAGGCTTTCCATGTGGATATATAGGGTTTAGTTTTATTAAGCTATAAACATTCCTCCCTGTCTGGTGTAAAGATATACAATGTATTTTTCTTGTTGTTATGTGAATTGTTGATTATGTAAATTTATATTTTTATATCAATAAAATGTTTACAGCTGAAAGTATTCTTTTAAATATTCCAATTTATTTCATTTTAACTTAAGTCAAAGTAACCTAGTTTACATCTGGTTTTTTTTTTATTTTCCTTCTCTAAATAAGATATATGTTTTTATGTTAGGAGAATGGCATGTACGCCCTGTGCACTTACATTTCTCTGCTTGTTTTCTTGTTCCAGGTCTGCAGTAATGTATAAATAGCATTTGATGGAAATATTTAAATTTGCAAAACACAGGCAAAGGAGTTGTAGATGTCAGGTTGCCATCCTGATGACAGAAATCAGACAGCTTGGATGCGGGAAGGAAGTAATTGCATCTGTAATAGTCTAGATGTGACTGAGCACAACCTTCACTGACATCCTTGATGCTGTGTATGGAGCGAGCACTCGTCAAGCTGAGAGATTGAATCCTCTTATTCTAAAGGGCACTGAGATGTAAAGCAGGCTGGAGTGAGTGAAATATTGTCTAGGATTTGGAGATGAGCTGACAAGTGCACTGGGCGAATGTCAGAAATGTTGTGTCACTTAACACTTTTTGTTTATTTAGGCAGCGAGCAGCCATACCATGCATATACTTTTTTAATTGACCTAACATGACTGCCTTAAATCTTTGTTTAATCTGTGTAACACTCTTTTAGAGTCTGTATTACTAAAAACATGTTTGAACATCTTTTATTTAACAAACTTGATGCTTTTAAGTGTAAAAAAAGAATGGGTTTGCCTAGCCCAGAAAAATCTGCTTTTACTATGCCACCAATTTGTTTATGGCTGGCATGCTCTCATTTTACTTCAGTGCCACACAAGCATGCAATGGACAAAGGATATTGCATCAGGATCTGCTGTCCTCCCCTCATCCCTCCAGTGCAACAATAAGTATTTAATAACAATAGTTTTTACATAACGCCAAGATATTCTGCAGCACATTATAATACAGTGACTACATGTGCAGAGTCAGACTTAGTAGCAAACAAATTAAAGGATTTGTCCACCTCATAATAACTGTTACAAGAGATCTCGGGCCCTAGTACAATAAAAAAAAAAACCCCTTCTACTCGCCTTCTTCCATTCCCCGGTTCCAGCAATGTGTCTCCTTGGTCTTCTGTTTTCATACGCTCCTTTACGAACGGAGACCTCACCCCTTCGGCCGCTGATTGGCTGCAGCGGTATCCTGCCACTAATTTATTTCACCGTTCAGAAGTGAACAACTGAATGGTGATGTAAGTAGAAGCACGTGATCGTTGCAGCAGTAACGTCCTCGTTCGGGATTGAGTGAATGAAGACGGAACCAAGAAGAGTATACTTTTTTTTACTTTAACGGGGGCCCAGCAGCTATTGCAATGTTGTTGTTTTTTTAAGTTGAGGATCCTTTTAATTCAAACAAGAGAAATGAAGTCCCTTGGTCCCAAAAGCTTACAATAAGTGAGAAAATATAGATGACTTAAACATAGTAGTGCTTATTCTGTGCAATGGGCCAGACATTTTTTTTTTTTTTAAATTTATTTGGACCAACAAATAGAAAATACAGAAAAGTATGCAACTTGTTATATTCTGAACAAAAGGATAACATATAGTAGGTCAGAAAATGTCAAGTTTCAAACAGGTGTTTTAGACTTTAACATACATGTCTTCATGCAAGGCAATGGTCCCATTTTTCCTTTTTTTTTTGTAAAAGTCGCCTATTTAAATAATAAACATGTAAAACTTTAACCTCGTGTTGCCATTAAAGAGATACATAGCAGAATAAGCAATTGCCAAGATGTCCCCATCCCAACCCCTTTCCCCCCTCGCCCAGTCTTGTCCGAATCCCCTCCCCCCCACGCATGCCGCCCACCCACCCCACAGACCCAGAGTATCTGGGTCTCTTGATATATATGCCCCCTTCACAAGCTTACCCGTAGGAGTGTGTCTCCAGCGCCGCCGTGCAGGTGTATGCTCATAGTCACGGCCATCATCATAGAATAGCAATTAGAGATAAGGTAAGGGCACTAAGCCATCCCCAACTATTTTGCTTTCAGTGGTTGCCCCCGAACCCCCCCGCAAGCGGGTCCGCACCTGCAAGCTGCTGCCTTAAGTACCATGATGTCGTTCCAAAACAGGAATATAGTTTTTGTCTTATCCCGTGTGGCATGATCTCTATAAATTTCCCCCCGAGCAAAAAATTTTTTCCCAAATCTTTTTCTTTTGTTCTGGCCCCCACCCCAAACCTTCCAATAAGAAAGTACATTTCTCCATAAACTGTGCAAAAGTCGGGCTTGTGGGTTGCAGCCAGAATTGGAGTATGGTTTTCCTGGCAGTAGCCGACAGGAGATGTAAGAGATGTATTTCCCTGTTTGGATAGGACGACACTTCCCCATCCTCGAAGCCGAACAGGGCCCATAGTTTCACACAAACAAAATGAGGACACCAAGTTTCGTTGGATGAAGGTGCTATGTCTTCCAGTATTGCTTAGATCCCCGGGCATGTCCATAGACAAAGAAACAGTTCTGGCTCCATCCCCTCTGTCCGCTGGGTGAGCTACAGCGAAAACATCCATCTGAACGCAAAATTTCCCATATGATGTCCCTCTCAGGTGGGGTCCAGGTACGACAAAACTTATTTTGTGCATTTTAAGATTCATCTCCGTCATAGCGGGTTAATGGAAGTAATTTGTGGGCCTCTGGAAAGAGCAGTTTAGAATAAAATTTGGTGTGATTTTGGGGTTAATTGCTACCCAGCCAAGTTAAGTTGTTTAGGGCTATCCTCAAAGTGACCAAATTTCCCAGTAGGGAATCTGTAAAACTGTATATAGATGTCCCCTTCTAGCAGGGGGTTGTCAATAGGCTGGTCAAAATCGTGGTCGCCATTGCAGCGTCAGTCATTGCTCTGCAGGACCCCCGTGCAAGAATGGTTCGCCTGTAAATAATCAAAGAAAGGTATCCCTATATGAGGGAAGATCTCCTGCAATTCTCCTAACGAATAAGGTTTACGGTGTTTGGGGTTATCCAGTCCTCCTAGAGTTCTCAAGGCCCATTCTATGTAGACCTTCGTAAAGGTAACATGAGGTTTCCGTCCTGAACTCCGGATTGTGGATCAGTGACAGGTGTAACAGAACCAAGGCAAAAGTCTTCCAAGGGCTCTCATCTTTATTCAAAACTCTCCCAAACCGCAAACAGCAAACGAGTATTAACTCCGTATTTCTGCTGGGATCTGCTGTACGGCAAGTGCACGAAGTTATGAGGATATATTTGGAAGAAACAGTCTCACCAAATGAGCTGCTGGTTGAACACCACATTGCCCCTGCTGCAATCCTCAAGGTCCTACCCAAATCTGCCAGGCCAATAATGTACTAAATACTTGGGAACCCCAGGCCTCCGCATTTGAATTGGGTTGACAGAAAGCTATTAAAAGATATGAGTGGCCCTCTTATTGTGCCAGATTAATGCCCAGGTAAAGGGCATTATATTAAGTTTTTCATCCTTTGTCTGAGATAAATTGGTAGCATTTCTTGGGAGGCAGGTATAACAGGCCGTGGAAATCACACCATTTTTATAAGGATTTGCCCTCCCCATAAAATTTAGCGTGATGTTCTCCCAATTTTCAGCGTGTTGTGGCAGCGCTGATGAATGTAGTATCTTTAAATTGTCCTGCATAAAAGTTCGCTGGGTTTCTAGTAAGTGAGATGCCTAGATATTTCAATGAGGTTGTGCACCATCTTATATTAAATGCGGCAGACCATAAGGGCCTGGTGGGGCCCTTCAGAAGGAGACCCTCGCTCTTGTCCACATTTATCTTCGTATACCCCCGAGATGCGCCCCTTATCCTTCACTATTCTCCAGAATGCTGGACAAAGATTCAGGTGGTTGTTATCATTAGTAACAATCGTCTGCGTAAGCAGTAATTTTTTGAACGTCCGTGTTGCAATTGGTTATGCCCTGAAAAGAGGCCTTGTCCGATGAGATATAATATAGTAGCGATCTAATGAAAAAATTAAATAGGATGGGCGAGAGTGGCAACTCTGCTCAACCCCTCTAATGGAGGTCGACCTGTGGGGTACAGGCCATTAATAAAATTAGTGCGGTTGAACAGTTTAGATTGGAGAAGGCTAAAAATTTTAGAAAACAACAGCTCCAAACCCCCCTGCGCTACCAATGCAGCACTTATGTAGGGCCATGATACCTTGTCGAGAGGCCCCCTTTTTTTTTTTCCTTTTTTCCTCAGGTCATGGCTTAATCAGCATGGACACTGTATGGACCGACTCCTTGAGCCGCTAAGCATTGCCGCCGTTGCGATCTCTGACATTCCTGGACCGAGTGACGATTTGTCCACAAAACCAACTGATATGGGTGATGTATGAGGTAAAGAATTTTTGGAACCTATTATGCAAGATCTTTGCCAAATAACATGTAGGTTCAGTCAGAGAGATTGGTCAAATATGAGTTATAAGGGACGGATTTTTCCCCTGGTTTTAGGGATTAAGCGTCGTTCTAGAATCAAAAAATTAGGGCAACTCTCGAGACTTAAATAGATATCATTAAATAATGGTGGTCAAGTAGGGAGGTCACCTCAGTTTTAATATGTTAAAAAATTCGTCTGAGAAGCCGTCATGGGCGCCGAAGCGTACCATCGTCCGATGGATGCGATAACTCCCCTTACTTCCTCCTCCGTAATCTCCACCTCTAACCTCCGCGCGTTGGCGTCTAGAGAAATGCCCTGCATAAGGACCAAATCTATTGAATGACCTGGTACCAACCCCACTTCATCAAATGGGGGTGCACAATACAGTGCTTCATAAGTAGTGATAAACGCCTGTTCGATATCATTGGGTCCCCAAGGTCCACGCCCCCGTTTCTGGGTGCGTCACTGTCGAAATAGTGGTTGTGTCCTCCAGGGTTTTGTCATTTTGGCATATCCGCACTTGTCTCCCTCCCCACCTATAGAATTTATTTTTGTGGTCGGCCTCTAGTGTTTCCTAACTCGTGACCTTGTAAAAAGGTTTCTAAATAGACCCCTGCGCTTCTCTAAAATCACTTTCGTCGATTCAGAGTTAATCGCTGTATGGGCCTCTTGAGCTCTCTGAAGGTTTAGAATAGTAAGGTTTATGCAAAATTTAGTTTGGTATTTCTCCTCCTCCGTTTCCAATGCCCACATAACTTATAATGCCGCACCCTGAGCACAGCCTTTGCCGTCGGCCACAACAGAGGAAACATCATACTACAATATTATCCCTATTAAATCTTCTAAGTATTGTTTCCATTGAGTAATCAAATAGTCCCAAAAAATCATCCGAGTTAGAGAGAGAGCTGGAAAATGCCATACATATACTTAGGGCGGAACCAAGGCCTCCCGGGTCAGCACTACAGGGGCAAGATCCGAGATGGACAATGGTAAGTGAATTCGAGCCAAGTAAATCCAGGCCAGGGAGATGGCGACCAATGCCAGGTCGATAGCGTGAAAATGTATCACTCAACCGCCGAATAGTGGGTATGACTTTCTGTCCCTCGGGTTCTTTTCTGCTCTCCAGTTGATCGAAGACACCCTAATTGCATCAATAACAATGGATATAGGATGTGATGCATCGCTGCAGACACCGAGCAGGCATTTGGACTATCCCAACCCTTGATAAGGGGCAAGATTAAGTCACCAAGTAACACCAGGTTAGTATGGTCCCTTTGTAGCAGAAATATGCAACTTCCTGCAAACAAATGCCTCAGTCAAGTAGATTGGGGCGTAAGATTTAAAGATCGTATAAATTTATTTGCGATTTTTATCCGAAGCTATATGAGTGACCCTCCTGAATCTGTATGCTGTTCTAGGACCGATCCTGCACCAGGCCTCTTTTTTTTTTTTCCTAAAATATATTTCCACTGATATCTGCCGCGCTCTTTCCTTTTTATAATAGCCATGATCGGGGATCTAAGTTCCACAGGAGCGCTATGCGCACAAAGTCACCCGACTCCATTGTGTTCCTGAAGGCCACATGGAAATCAGCCTTCAGTTTCTTAAGGTGCAACCTACCTTCCTACGGTTCTCGGGGATGTTTGAGCCCAGCCCGATTCGCATGAACACTATTTTGACATTTTTTTTTTTTTTTTAAACATCACTTGAAGTATACAGATAAAGCTACATGAGCCTGTTATCCAGTCAGTATCTGTAATGGGTTGGTGGATTCGCTAGACCACCGCAAGCGATGATAGTTAAACCACGCCAGGGAGCGGAGTCTAAGTAGCCCCCGGTATCACCAGAGCCCGCTGCAAAGCTGGATGGACTTGTCTGCGATGTGAGCCTACCAAGGTCGCTACCCTGACAGTGCCTTTCTTTGCTGATGGTGGCCGGGGTACTGCGTGGACAGAATCGTAAATCCAAGACGAGTCGGACAGCAGAGGTCAGGACGGGCGGCAGAGTTCTGGTCAGAGACGGGCAGATGGTTCAGGACAGGCGGCAAACAGGCAAGGTCAGAAACGTAGTGAAACGGATTTGTACCACGGGTAATCAAAACGGAACACCAAACTTGCCTCAAGACTACTGAACGCACAGTCTAAGGCCCCCGTATAGGACACCAACAATCTGGCAAAGTGCAGGGGGCGTGTACCTTATATCGGACCAGCGTGCCGTCAATAGACAAATTACAGCGCGCTGGCCCTATGTAGAATCAGGGTGGCGGTGTGCGGGGCGGCCCAGGACAGGCAGAAGCGGGAACACAGGAGCGAGGACGGGTTAGTGACCAGGCGGACGGGACCCCCCACTCCGGCAGCAAGGGGCTGGTGCGTCGGGCGCCGCAGCGACCCGCAGCCGGACCCCATGCGGGTGCATTGTTATAAAGTGAGTTATGGTGCACGTATGGAATATTGTTACTGAATACTAATTGACTGATCAGTTTCTAAGGAATAATGTAGAAAGAAGGGAGAAAGGAAAGGAGGTAGATTAGGGAGTATAATTGGCTTGCCTAAAAATATGTATTTTTAGGGCACACTTTAAACTATGGGTTTTGGGAATTAATTGGATTGTCTGGGATAGTGTATGCTAAAGAACTGGTGCAGTATGAAAAAAGTCTTGGAGATGGGAGTAGCAGGTTTAAACTATGGTGATGTTAGTCTTATATCATTTGCAGAACACATGGTATATAGTATAACGGGGCTGCACACCAAGTAGAGTACAGGTGCTCAGTGGAAAGGTCGGCAGGCTCAACATAGAACATAGATGTTTTTGAGGTCCAGGTGGCATGAGCAATATGCAAAGAGTGATTGTAGGAACGGTTCACCTGAGGTCCGGGATACGTAGCTTCAGACTGCTGCACGGCTGAGGGGGTAAGTCCTCATTCAAATCCACGTAGAAAGCTCAAATAGCAAGCGGTCAGAGCATATAGATATTCATCCAAGTGGGAAAAATATGTTAAAATCTTCCTTTTTTATTTCATGACAATTAAAAAGTCCAAACATCCATAGGTTAAATCAATGGATAACATCCCCAAGAGTGCATTAGCCACCATCCGAACTGACCGACACGTTTCGGGTCATGTGACCCTTCCTCATGGTCTAGTCACAGCTGTTGTTGACGGCCTTAAATATAGTTACAGCCCAAAATAAAATTAACTCTGTGCATCCCAGCAAAGAAAAAAAAAATCAACTATACAAAAAGCAACAACTCTGCAAACAAATAATCAAAACCATAAAAACATGGTCTAGTCACAGCTGTTGTTGACGGCCTTAAATATAATTATAGCCCATAATAGAATTGACTGTGCATCCCAGAAAAAAAAAAAAAAAAGTAAACTAAACAAAAAGCAACAACTCTGCAAACAAATAATCAAAACCATAAAAACATATTAAACGTAATAACATATGAATGGAAATGAACACTCACTAATAATGATACTGAATGTCTTGTCTAATATTTAGACCTGAAGGTGTACGTGTATCCAAGGTGTAAATCCACCATGCTTCTCTAGATGAAGATAGCACCCGCTCTACTCCAACAGACAAAGCTGAGATCCCCTTTATGCACATGGGAAAAATGTCTAAATGCGGCAGAGATTCTAAACATGTCAGTTTTAAAAGCATCTGACAGGTGACGATGAATGCGCACCTTCAAGACACCTGTCATACACCCCACATATTGGAGTCTGCACGTTTGACAACTTATCATATATACCACAAATTTGGTGTTACAATTAATATAGGTCTGGATGGTAAACACCCTATTGTTACTATAAGACATGAATGTAGTTGTTTTATCAATGTAATTGCAGACTGTGCATATGTTGTGGCCGCATTTGTAGCAACCTTTCGTATCTAACCAAGTTCTCATAGGTTTATTATCAATCGGGATCACACTCGGAGATACCATTGACCCTACCGTAGGAGCACGGCGGGCTACATATCTAACATTATTTTTCAAAAAATGTTTTATATGTTCATTAACGTACAGGATAGGAAGGTGAGTTTTTATGATGCTGACAATTTCACTATATTGTTTGCTGAAAGTCGTGGAAAAGGTTATGTGGTCCTGTTCTTGATTCAATCTTTTCTTTTTCTGAAAAACCTGCGATCTGTTCACCTTATTAACCCTTTCTACTGCATTATTAAGGATCCTGTTGGAATAACCCCTCAATCTAAGTTTACTACAAACTAAGTCCTGCTATGCTGCAAAATCTTCCACCCGTGTACAATTACGTTTCATTCTTATAAGTTCTCCTGATGCTATATTGTCGATCACATGGGGGGGGTGACAAGACTCCGCTCTAAGGATGGAATTCCTGCTCATACTCTTCTGAAAAGGTGTAACTATAATTTTACCAACCTCAGATCCCATGACTGTCACATCCAAATAGTTTAAAAATTCTGTACTATGTTCATGGGTAAATCTCAGATTCATTTCATTATCATTGATGTAAGTTATGAAATCTTTGATGGCAGAAATGTCCCCCAGCCATATAAACAACAAGTCATCAATGTATCTTGTGTACCACATAATGGAATCCACAAAAGGGTGATTAGGGTTAAACAGGAATTTTTCTTCCCATGAGGAAACATATATGTTAGCTAATGTTGGGGAAAATCTAGCCCCCATGGCAGCTCCAGAAATTTGTAGAAAAAAATTGTCATTAAACATGAAAAAATTATGCGATAATAGATATTCTACCGCTATAACCAAAAAATAGATTTTTTTGTACAGAAAAAGAACTGAATCTCTCCAAAAAATTTCTTAGGACCGGGAGGGCCTGGCTGTGTGGGATGCTGGGGTATAGTCCCACCACATCACATGACAGCCAGGACCCCCCGGTCGGCCAGGACAAGTATTCCAGAGCAAAGACGAGCTGTTTAGTATCCCTCAAAAAACCAGGGATACCCACCACCAATGGTTGGAGTTGCAGATCGACCCATCGTCCCAGTTCTTCATTCAAAGAACCGATCCCTGAGATTTATAACACTAAATTTGTGGTATATATGATAAGTTGTCAAACGTGCAGACTCCAATATGTGGGGTGTACGACAGGTGCCTTGAAGGTACGCATTCGTCGTCACCTATCAGATGCTCTTACAACTGACACGTTTAGAATCTCTGCCGCATCTAGACATTTTTCCTATGTGCATAAAGGGGATCTCAGTTCTTTGTTGTAGGAGTAGAGCGGGTGCTATCTTCATCTCGAGGTGGAGATCTTCACAAGATATTATTGGCTAGAGAAGCATGGTGGATTTACACCTTGGATACACGTACACCTTCAGGTCTAAATATTAGACAAGACATTCAGTATCATTATTAGTGAGTGTTCATTTCCATTCATATGTTATTATGTTTAATATGTTTTTATGGTTTTGATTATTTGTTTGCAGAGTTGTTGCTTTTTGTTTAGTTTACGTTTTTTTTTTGTTTTTTTCTGGAAGTCAATTCTATTATGGGCTGTATTTATATTTAAGGCCGTCAACAACAGCTATGACTAGACCATGTTCTTATGGTTTTGATTATTTGTTTGCAGAGTTGTTGCTTGTTGTATAGTTGATTTTTTTTTCTTTGCTGGGATGCACAGAGTTAATTTAATTATGGGCTGTAACTATATTTACGCCCGTCAACAACAGCTGAGACTAGACCATGAGGAAGGGTCACATGACCCGAAATGCGTCGGTCGGTTCGGATGGTGGCTAATGCACTCTTGGGGATGTTATCCGTTGATTTAACCTATGGATGTTTGGACTTTTTAATTGTCATGAAATAAAAAAGGAAGATTTTAAATATTTTTCCCACTTGGATGAATATCTATATGCTCTGACCGCGCTGGCTATTTGAGCTTTCTACCAGGTGGCATGAGAGTGCAAGTGATTGAATACAGGAGTACAGTGGGAGTGCTGGCTAACAACTATGGTAGTACTACACACTGAAGGGGAAACATGAGGTTTAGGTTGTTTACTATATGGCAGAAACAATCGGTTTTTGAACGTTTCAGATACAGAGAGGACATGATGTTGGAGACTGCTGATAATCACTGGAGTTATGTTGCAGTGCAGGGGGGACGTCATGGGAAAAAGGTATATAATTGTATATCCGTGTAGTGAAATCAAAATCTGATAATAGTTCAGTAAAGGTTTTGGACATTGTGAGCTTCCACTTACATTTGGACGCCATCTTGGACCATCCTGGGGGTATTTAGCTCTCGGATCGCCGACACCAGGCTTCCGTTTAACTGGCCTCAACCAGTTTTATTTAGTCATGGGAGAATGTACAGAAACAAAAACAAACCAAATCCTCGGCCGTCTGGCCACTAACTATACATCTAGAGATACCCTTTCTACTGTGGTCTGGATCTACCATCCAGCACCACCAAAACACGTCCTCACAGTCCAGTACACTGTGCAGGCTTCCCTCAAGCCTCTGGGGGGCCAGAGCCTCTCGTCAGCTCCTCTGCTGCTCCATTCTGCAGGTAGCAGACCACGTCCCTTTATTACCTGTAGTAGAAGGCTTTTAAAAGGTCTGCAGAGACGTATCAAAACCCCGCCTTGGAATGCGGGGACAGCCACCAACCCAGAAAAGCCACCCCATACATAACTGCCTTGCAGCTATTCTAGCCGCGACTGTGTCAGTAATATATCATCACTGACGGAATAAAGGTGGCTTTTCCCCACCGAGACCAGGTCCTCGGTGGAGCCTCTGCAGCAGGTCTCTGGCTGTACACCCTCTAGTGGCAGGATCATGCGACTACCAGTGGTCGCTCTGCCATAACAGAGAGGAGTGGATGTAGGACTGATCCCTGGGGAAACATGACGGCAAGGAGAAATAAAGTAAAGCCAGCAAATGATACATTTAACAAGAGGTGAGAGAGGTAGAAAACCTGAGAATAGTATCCTTAAGGATAATAGAGTTAAGCTTGTTCAGAAGCATTTGGTGATCTACAATTTTCAATAGGAAATAGAAGTCATCATATTTATCTCTCAGGAGATCATTTGACACTTTGGTAAAGGCCGTTTCTGTAGAGTGTAGGTTCCAGACACCAGATGGTAATGGGTCAAGACGATAGCAGAAAAATTAGATAAGAGTAGCCCAGGAGTTAGAGATGAAGGAACATCAGAGATAGATCAATAGTAGGCAGCACAGCACAGGATAGATACAGCTGGGGAGAGAGACTGGACAAGATGTGGGGGTATAAGATAACTAATGCCGCTCATTAGGTGATGATAAGAGAGAGGGGCCTAGAGACGATTTCTTCTTTTATTGGGTACAATGGTAAAAGTGAACAAGAGAAGATGCATGATTAACCGCTTACCAACAGTGGATGTACTGATGCGTCCTATTGTTAGTAAGCTTCTATGTTGCGGGCTTAGTCAGGAAGTCTGCTACATAGGAGACGGGTGCCGGCTGCTAATTGCAGCTGATGCCTGCCACTAACAGTAGGGAACTGAGCTGGTTCCAATTCCTACTGTTAAACCATTTAGACACTGTTGTGTCTAAACAAGTGAGAAAGGACTTAAACATAATAAAACCTTATGTATTTGGTATTTCCTGAATCATTAATACCGGAGAGAGGATGCCATAAAAACCAATCTCCTGCAAACATGGCACAAATAAGTGTTTTTTCACATTTCACCCGACTTATAATTTTTTTCTAGTTTCCCAGTATATTCTATGGTATTGCAAATGTCACCATTAAAAAGTATATCTAGTTCCACATTAAAAAGCCCTCATATGCTTAGGTAAATGGAAAAATAAGAGCTGTTATGGCTCTTGGAAGTTAGGGAGGAAATCTAAAGAAGAGCCAAAAAATGATGACCCGCTATCAGGTAGGGGTTAAAGGAGTGCAGTGCTATTTATGGATAGGAAGATAATTTTCTTCTGAATGTCAATTGTAATTTTAAAGTAATTACTAGGTCTTCAGCACTGAGATCTCTGACAGGTGTCTGCACTCTAGATCTAAAGGGAACACTTTGGGTTACTAGGTTAGTGTGGAGACCAGTAAGGTGAAACGGTCCTGTCACGAATAGTGAAGGGTAGTATTGTAGATACGGAGCATGAGCTTGTAAAACATGAAATCTGCTCTCATTTGTAATTTTTTTTTCCTCTACAGACATTCAGCACACTTGGGAGTATTGCTGAAGGAAACTAATATGAGAAAAGTAGTGAGGCTACTGTCTTTTATGTCTAGGAGATTTGGCGTTTAGGAGTGCTGCTTAGTTCAGGGCTGTTTTGAGTGTCTTATTGTAATATTTGACAGCAAGTTCAGGGAAGAAGAGGAAAAAGAACCTGAAGGTTGTAAAGTTTCTTTAAGCTACTGAGCGATGATAGTTTGTACATTTTAATATGAATGATGAGATGGGAATTTGTAAAGTCAGAAACTGAGAAGAGCCAGAAGATCAGTGCATGATTCAAGAGAATGCTTTTATTCAGGTGTAGGAATAATGGCAAGTTGTTAAAATTCAATGCAGGAGGTTAAAGATATAGACTGAGAAACAACTGATAAAGTTGGGTTATCAATGGGGATGTTTAATCCCTTCCTGCTGCATTGATTTGTCCATGTTTTCTGTCAAAATAGACCTATAAGGGCTTGTTTTTTGTAGGGTGACTTGTATTTTTACTGGTATTTTCATGTACTATACAGTGTGATTCAAAAAGAATGGAGCAAAAGTAAATTCCCATAGCTAAAGTACTATTAGGGGTAAATGTTCAGTGACTAAAAATCAAAGCAAAACTGACATAGTGCCAATTGCAACCGAACCCAGCACAGCAATCTGTTTCAAGAGCCAAATGTAAAATGTGCTTGCATAGTGTAACATAAGATGGTGATATACAAAAAATGGTTGTACCTTCCTTTTCTTATAGTAACCGCACTCTAACTGTCCAGCCTGGGCGTCCTTAACCCTTTATAATTTAAATTCTAGTTAAACACTTTGGACATTTAATGTTTGCTTACATAAAACATTTCTTTATTCCTTTCTTTATCATCATCTACACAACTTAAAAGTTGACGCATGGACTAAGAGAGGACGGTGTTGTTTGAGGCTGCTGCAAAGGTGCCTAAATCTACTATATAGGAATCCCATGAACGGATATTGTTGTTGTGAGAGCAGCATGCGGTAATTGAGAAAGCCATTGAAAAGGGTAAGATTACCCAGAAAACTAAAATTAATAAGACACGTGCGAACTGTATACCGCAACTTTGAAAAAGACTGATATAATATTATGATACATCGCGTCAACTTTTAAGTTGTGTATATGATGATAAAGAAAGGAATAAAGGAATGTTTTATGTAAGCAAACATTAAATGTCCAGAGTGTTTAACTATAAGATGGTGATATCAATTCAATTAAAAGCTTTTTGTTTGTTGGAATCTGCAAGAACGAGTTCTTTTGTGGCCGTAAAGTTTCACAAGAAATTTGGTAAATGTGCTCTACATAGAAAGTGCAATTTGAAACCACTGGCTTGTCATGTGAAAAGTCCAGGCTGCCCAAAGACTTCGTAAGAGACAATAAACAGGATCCGAGCTATCAGGCTGACTAGTATGGAACTACAGGTGCCAGAAACCAAGGTATGGAGTATCTTATAAAAACTTCTGCATTGTAAGCCATACATATTACATCTTTTTTAGGAGCTGAAACCACAAAACTAACCAGAATGTCATGACTTTGCATTTACTTGCAGGGTCAATTTTAAGAGGACAAATTCACTGCTCGTCTTGTGTTCAGAAAAGTGGCTATCTTTCATCTCAGTGGGAAGGTCAAACACCACAATGTTAGAATTTGGGGCTCAGAAAAACCATGTGCACGTATCCACTACATGAGGGACTTCGCCCAGACTTCAGACCCTTCTTTTTTGACGAGGATACTGTCACTTGCTGCTTCCACCTGAACATGTGAAAGGAATGGCTCATGCCACAGATAGAGGAAGATCTGCCAAGCATAGTCTACCACCAGCAATATGATGCACCTCCACATTTCCATCTGGATGTTTGTAGATACCGGAATAAAAATCTACTGGGACAGCGTATCAGCCACGGCAAAAACAAGGATTAACCGAGGTTGTGCTGGCCTCAATAATCACACAATGTTACACCCTCCGACTTCTTTCTGTGGGGCTAGATTAAGTGTATCTGCGCCCAAAGTTTTTACAAATCTGGAACGTTAACACCTATTAGTTGGCTAATTTTATGCCCCTAGTTGCACTAAAATGTTTGCGCCATTTTTTGGTGCACGTTGCATGCTGCGCCATGTACCTTTTATAGAGGCCACTCCCCTTTTTTTGGACGAAGCAAAGAAGTGCCTGGAAACTGTCTACAACACATAATGAATGTGGTTTAACGCATTTACATCAGTAATTTGGCGCAAATTTTACCAGACTTCTGGTACAACTGCCATAATAAATGTGCCCAATGATTTGTGGGAGGAAATAGGGGAAAAAAAGGCAATTGCGCCATTGTTTTTGGGGTTTCATTTTTAAACAGTTCACCATGCATTATAAATATCACGTTAAGGCCCATAACTTTTTATTTTTTCGCTGCTTATTAATCTGTGTGAGGGCTTGTATTTTGCGGCGTGAGCTTTAGTATTTTTTTTAGACCAATATGGGGTACATTGGACTTTTTGATCACTGTTTATTTCATTTTTTGGGATCTGTAACGTGACAACGTTGTTCTGACATTAGGCAGTTAGCATAGCATGTAAGATAAATAAGATTATATATTCTAACAGAATTGACTTTTACTGAAAGGGAAATAAGTTATTTTTAATTTTCCTACATATAAAGGGAAAGGGTTTGAAGTCTAATTTTTTTTAAATAAACTTTCTAATCCCTCCCTATGGTCACTAAGCCAGAAAATAGAGGGCGCGGGGGGAGGGCATCACTTGTTCACTGCACTTCAGTATTGATGTATTGCAGTGTGGCTGACCACGGCGTCTAATTGGTTAAATGACCAAAATGACCAAAATTGGAATAATCTCCAATTCTCGCCGATACGCCAATAGTTACTTTGGTCAGCTGACTTCTAAGTCCACTTCATAATCCTGCCTGACATGGTGAAACATATGTATGTCACATGTTGGGAAGGGGTTAAGTCAACCAAAATGAAAGTTGATATTTTACAAAATAAAAAACGAGTAGGCGGCAAAGTGATCAAAGAACTGTTGGGTTGAACTCAGGGGTCGGTAGGCATTTGCCATTCTTAGGAAAAATTGGTGAAGAGTGTGATGGTGTAAAGCTCAAAGGAATGTTAGTGAGGGTACCATTGGAATGACCTGGAAAATGCATGCAGTGTGTTGAAGAAAGTACCCTATGCCACTCCGAACCTTTCGTGTTCTCTGGTTTGAGGCCTTGATAAGTGTACTTCACCATGAACTAGAGCTGGAAGCTAGAATATAAAAGGGGTTGTCCATTATAACAAAATTTACATGGCATTCGAGCCAGAGTAGGCATGAAAATAAAAACCATATACTTACCCAGCTGTTCCTTGCCCCTGGTGCTCTGGGCAATCCGCTCCTCTTGACTTCAAGATTCTTGTCTCGACACGCTGTAGAGGCTCATGGTCTAAAGCTGTAAGTGAACAGCAGGCCTCCACTCTATGTCAGGAGGAGAACCCAGAAGGCAAGAAGAGCGGATCTCTGGGAGCTCCAAAGTGGCAGTGGCATGCACAGCTAGGTAAGAATGTTTTTTTGGCATATAATTTTTTTTTTCAATGAACAACCCTTTTAAAGTTGATGAAAAATGAACGTTAGCATAAAAAAGCTTCTTTATTCAGGAATCAAGAGTACAAAAAATAGCAACAGAGCCTTGAGCCTTTTTATGCTGACGTTCGTTTTTCATCAATCTCTTGGATTACTGATGGTGAAAATAGGGCTATTTCACCAGTGGACACTCTGCTGCATGTTGGATTCTTGGGTTATTATGTTCTAGGACTTCGGTGCTGGCCCAATTTTGTTTTTTGGTAACCCTTTTAAAGTTATGCTTATGTAAAACATGGAAAGTTGTACATTTTTTTAATAAGAATAACAGACTTTTTTGTGTAAGGTTTTTAAACAAAAAAAATTTAGTACAAAAAATAGAGAATGAAGTCATGAGAAAATATGCTTCCATTGCACATCCTGCAGATTTAATCACCATAGTGTACAATTGACAGTAGGTTTTGGATGTATATTCAAGCATGTCCTAGCTAACTAAAATAGGGTCAGGTCAATGTACAGGAAAAGAAGAATAAAGATGAGATAGTGTGATAGGAGGTCATTGAGGTGATATAAATCCCTTGACACTGTTAATGAATTCAGTTATGCCAGCAATGAGGTCTCTAGTAGTTTATAGAGTATAAAAAGACTAAATTAAAGGGGTTTATATTATTTACTTAAACTGGAAATATATTGTTTACTTAAACTGGAAAACACAGTCTGTCATATTTTAGATGACACTTTCTGGGATGTTGGCTGTGAAAAGGAAATAAAGTAGAAGTAGCAATGTGAAGGGTACTGGTATATTCATGTGATCATTTTGATGTGGATTCCGTTGCAGACTCCATGTCCACATCCCCTTTATTTCTTTGACGCCGAATTCATTTGGATCCTGCATCAGCCAGCCTTACAAAACAGTTATGGCAAAGTTAAAATCTGTTACTGACCATTAAGGATATCACTTTTGATTTCTGCCACAGATTCTGTAGCAAATTTTCTTGCAAGAAAAACCAGATGTCTTAACATAGGCTAAAGAACCATCTAAAAAAAGGAAAACATTTCTGTTATCAGTTATTTTCAATTATTGCTAAATTATTTTGATTTGCATGGATGTGCAGATTATCCAAATAGACAGACAGTAATATATTTCAAATGATCTTCATGTTTATGGTTAGTTAGACAAAGATCAGAAGTATTTATACAGTATTCTCTGTATTCCTTATAGGATGTTACCAGGATCTGCTGCATAAGATAGGCTTTATGTAAAGAAATCTGTAGCATGTCCATAAAATCATATGTGGTTGATATACAGCTCCTCCTGCCTAAAGTTGGAGTAAGAGAATATGTTTCAAAATGAGCCAAGATAGCTGCTCTAGTCGATGACTAACAATAATAAAAAGGTGTCTCACTACCAAGGTATATTTACTATTTTGCCATAGGCAAACTTAAACTCTATCAGTTCTCTATCTGTTAAACACTAAAACGTAACTTTTATTATATCTAACTCTCAACCTCTATACACACTATTTAAAAAACCTGATCTCTATCCTCATCTTTTAAACCCCTTTTTAGCTTCTGGAGAGGGAAAAACCCTCCCTTTCTATTATCAAGTCTGGTGGAACCCCACCTACAAACAGGGAGCCTTATATCTTATAGCAAAGTACTAGCTTCAGTAAGGATCCCAAGCCAACTACTTGGGCAGGTCGTCCCTAATCTCATAGACACAGAACAAAATAAGGCCCCCTTGTTGACCCGTCTGCAGCAGGTGACACTTGTAGACAGAGGGTGAGAGATCACAATTTAAAACGTCATATCTGACCTCCCCGACATGTTTCGCCAGCTAACCTGGCTTTATCAAAGGCTTAGAGGTCCGATCACATGTGGTCTGAGCTCACTTCCTTTTATATCATGTTAGGTAAACACCCCCGTTCAGGGTCTCTCCAATTACCCATCAAGAATCCACATAAAACCCCACTCCCCCCTTCCGCGTGCACACTCATAACAGTCCTGCTAAAGCTGCCACCATGCTCTCATGAGCCAACAACCTTCAGTCCAAATTCGCCATCTCCATAACGGGCTTGCGCCCCATCTTACCGTACTGCCCGTCCCAAAATGCACTGCCCAACAAAACCCTCAGCCCTGACTGTGATGGGCTTCCGTCTCACTTCTCTAATATTATTGCAACTGCGTGGCTCACCAAGAATGAATTAACAGACTAAGTGCCCACATTACACAGCACACTGCCATCTTTAATCAATTCCCAAAAAGCCCATTCTCTTCAATATCTAATATGCATATTCATTGGAATATAAACTCCACTGTAAATAGACCACTGTCATATTATCTTCCCATAAAGCACTTCTCCTATATAGGTAATATGCATATTCTTTCCAATAAGAGCTGCAGGCCCATTAAATCCATGTTCCACTGCATTGTATAGTATTGTCTCATGACTATATTCATAAACCCCTTCTCTTTTTCATGTTATATTCATATTCATTTTAATAATACTGTAGGCTCTATGGCTAGCCCTCCCTCCCTTCCACAGATTGACCTCACAATTTCCCCAGAGAAGATTCTCTCCTACGGCTCACACCTAGCTAGCCATTCAATCCACCACGTCACAATGGGAGCATGCCAGAACTCCACTATATTAAAATGCCATTGCAATCTATTTGAAATCCGCTTCGCATTTCTAGATCAGCGCCGCAAGCAGAAACATAAATCTCTACATAAAATGATTTACATACATGAATATTCCCTTGCAAAAGCAATATACATGCATCCCAATTTGTTAAATAGAAACCGTGGCCTCACGTTATTAATATCTGTCGTCATTACAGGACCCCGGTACAATGAGTAAAAACGTAGAGGCAAACGGGGGAGAGGAGTGGGGAGGGGGGAAGGGGCGCGAGCAAATGGAAGGGAGGGGGGAGGAAAAAAAAAAAGCACATATATGAACTCTGATGCTTCCATAGTCATATATTCAACTGTGCTATATCCACTTGACCGTACTTAATCACATATATCATGTTTCTTCAAAAATTATTATATAGGGAGCACAGTTGAATAAATGACTATGGCACCATCAGAGTTCATATATGTGTGGTTTTTTGTTTCTTCCCCCCTCCCTACCATCTTCCTCGCGCCCCTTCCCCCCCCTCCCCTCTACTCTCCCCCTTTTGCCTCTATGTTTTTCCTCATTTTCCTGGGTCCGTAATGATGTACAGATATTCATCACGTGAGGCCACGGTTTCTATTTAACAAATTAGGGATGCATGTATATTGCTTTCGCAAGTGACTAGTCCTGTATGTACTCATGTATGTAGAGATTTATTGTTTCTGCTTGCGGCGCTGATCTAGTGCGAAGTGGATGCAATGGCATTTGAAGATACTGGAATTCTTGCATGCTCCCATTGTGACGTGGTGGATTGAATGGCTAGCTGTGAGCCGTAGGAGAGAATCTTCAATGGGGAACTTGTGAGGTCAAACTGTGGGAGGGACGGAGGTCTAGCCATAGAGCCTACAGTATTATTAAAATGAATATGAATTTTACATGTAAAAGAGAAGTGGTTTATGAATATAGTCTTGAGACAATACTATACAATGCAGTGGAACATGGATTTAATGGGACCTGCAGCTCTATTGGAATGAATATGCATATTACCTATATAGGAGAAGTGCTTTATGGGAAGATAATATGACAGTGGTCTATTGTACAGTGGAGTTTATATTCCCAAAGAATATGCATATTAGATATTGAAGAGAAAGGGTTTATGGGAATTGATAAAGATGGCATGTGCGTGTAATGTGACACCTAGTCTGCTTAATTCATTCTTGGTGAGCCACGCAGTTGCAATAATATGAGAGAAGTGAGACGGGAAGCCCATCACAGTCAGGGCGGAGGGTTTTGTTGGTGCAGTGCATTGGCACGGGCAGTACGGTAAGATGGGGCGCAAGCCCTTATGGAGATGGCGAATTTGACTGAAGGTTGTTTGCCTCCCTGAGATCATGGTGGCAGCTTTAGCAGGACATGTATGAGTGTGTGCGCGGAAGGGGGAGTGGGTTTTATGTGGATTCTCTGATGGCTAATGGTGAGCACCTGAACGGGGTGTTTACCTAACATGATATAAAAGGAAGTGAGCTCAGACCACATGTGATCGGACCTCTAAGCCTTGATAAAGCCAGGTTAGCTGGCGAAACATGTCGGCGAGGTCAGATATGACGTTTTAAATTGTGATCTCTACACCTCTGTCTGCTGCAGACGGTGTCACAAGGGCCTTATTTGTTCTGTGTCATGAGATTAGGGACACTGCCCCAAATAGTTGGCTTTGGGATCCCTTACTGAAGCTTTGTACTTGCTATAGATATAAGGCTCCCCTGTTAGTAGGGGGGGGTTCCACCAGACTTGATAATAGAAAGGGAGTTATTCCCTCTCTCAGAAGCTAAAAGGGTTAAATGATGAGGGTTAGAGGGTCAGGTTTTTAAATAAATGTGTATAGAGGTTGAGAGTTTAGATATAAAAAAGTTATGTTTTAGTGTTTAACAATAGAGAACTGATAGAGTTTAAGGTTTGCCTATGGCAAAATAGTAAATATAGTGATCAAAAGTCACTCTTTGTTCTCTTGCGAGATTCCCAATTTTTTGGAGATTATGTCACTACCAAGGTTATATGGGATCAAGAAAAAAAGGACAAAGGGGGCGCACAATAGTGAAGTAGGTAAAAATAATGGTAGATTTAAAAATAGGTATATGTGCTTACCTTCTGAGGTTGCGCAGTATTATAGAGGCACAACTCTCATATGAGCTTGCGGGGCTTTTGGATGCCGTAGCCCGTATCACGGCTGCCACTGGTCCAAAAATTCCGGGGTTCAGGTGAACGCCGGATAGGTACAGATATGAAAAATAAAATTTGGGGGACCCGGCGCACGTGGAAATAGGGAAAGAATAGGGCGTAATTTTGGGTTTTGTTAAAAAGGTGTCTTTATTCTTAAAAGATGCAGGGGTGTATGACCCTCACAAACCCTTAAAAACAGAGACAATGAAACCCAACGCGTTTCCTGCCGTATACCGGGACTTTTCTCAAGGGTAATACTGTAGTAAAAACTACTGTGGTATTTAAATGGATGGTATTTTTTGTAAAAGGTCCCACTGAGATGTCAATCAGCATATCAAAGGAGCCGACAAGTTGGATGAGATGTCAATCAATATCATCAGTGACAGACTGTCGGTAGACAAGAGATAGTCGTGTCTGTATACGATTGGAGGAGCGGTACATCAATCAGCAATACGGGTGTTAGTTTCTTCAGCCGGGAGAACTCCGTAGAGAACTCGCTACGGCAAGCAATATTACGGCCCTATTCTTTCCCTATTCCACGTGGGCCGGGTCCGCCATTTTACTTTCCATATCTGTCACTACCAAGGTGTCACACAAGAAACATCTTATGATGGGTAAAACCAGTAAGCTGTCTCAAGACAATAAATATATTTACTTACAACTTATGTGCTCCTCCTGAATGAATGAAGTATGACACCAATGTATGAATAACACAATTTTTCATCATTCATAATAAGTGATGGTCACAGCTCATCCTGTCACCCCCACTCCCTCCTGTACAATGACTTCCTCACTCATAACAGAGTATGCCTAGAAAACTCTCACATAGAAATCATGTCCTGGTTACAGATTCCTTTGATCCATGTGAGTGATGTAACGCATTTCTTTAATGTTGTTATAAACAGTTCAGGCAAGATTTTAGCCCCCAAAATCATGTACAGAAAACAGAATTAAAAAGATCTACAATCAGAAAATAAAAACAGCAAAGAAGGAAAGGATATGTATCAGTATTTGGTTTTCAATAGTAAAAATATATATATAATACTGTATATATTAGAGATACATTCCCTTTATTTGTTTTCCTTTTTATGAATAAAATGTGCTGGCAAAAGAAAATATAAGAAATGAAGTGCCAGCAGGGCTCATGCTGGACCACCCCCAACCATTTCAGACAGAGATTTGGACCCCTGCTATTTAGTATTGATATCTTAATCTGAAAATAGTTCAATCATTTTGAAAGCCTGGATAACCCTTTTAATGTTTTTGGGCACATAATTATTTTAAACGGATATTCCCATTTCATTTATTAGCTTGAAACACGTAGACAAAGGTAAATGAGGACTATTACCAAATACATTGCTGTCCTGATTTTGCTTTCTTTCAGAGTTAGAGCAGTTGTTATATTTGGCTTGTGTCCACAAGCTTCCCTAGGTTACCGACCACCTCTCTCTGCTCTACCAGCCTTTAGCGGCCCTGGCTGGGATGGTGACGTCACTCCCTGTTGTTTGCTGTT
The DNA here is from genome assembly GCA_025379985.1 of Phyllomedusa bahiana. Classification (NCBI taxonomy): domain Eukaryota; kingdom Metazoa; phylum Chordata; class Amphibia; order Anura; family Hylidae; genus Phyllomedusa; species Phyllomedusa bahiana. The sequence continues at coordinate 24,072 of JAODAL010019317.1, read as the reverse complement.
GGCAAGATGGAGCTTGTATACATTCCTTACTTACAAACTTTAACCCTTTAGAGCTCTGTAGTCTTCTACATTGCTCTTTATCACCAGTCAGGCTCATATAGGAATAACACAGCTGATAACGCCAATCACTGCTGTAGACTCGCCCACAACCTTAACAGGAAGTGAGAACCTGAAGCTGGGTGTGGCTCTGTGAAATAATATGGTGAGACAACCTCTTTGATGGGCAGATATACTAAATACAAAATGTTTTTTTCTCTGGAAGTCCATAAAGGTATGCAGTGTGACATCAATAGTGACATCTGTTAGGGAGTAAGTAAATTGCATTCCACCCTACTGAATAGAAACAATTACATCTGGTTCTCTGAGGCCTAGATATAATTAAAAAATAATAATCATTTGGAAATACACTGGAGAGATTAATGCTGTTTAAAACTACTTGGTAAGCAGTGTACACCGACTCTTAGTTTTCTTGTTGAATAGAGTTTGTCACACAACAACTTCTAAAGCTATGTCTCCACTACACAAGTTTTCCGAGCAGAAAATGTATTATTGAAGTCTATGTAAACTGCCATTTACATAGACGTTTACACTGACATTTTTTTGCGCTTATTTTGGTGTGTTTTTTTTTTTTTTCATAAATCCACAGCAACTTAATGCTGTGCATTTTTACAAAAAAAACGCGACAAAAAACGGTCGGTTTTTGAGCTGTTTTTGACATGCACTGGACAAAAAACTCAGTGTTATAAACGGTTTTAGGATTTGATTTTCAGTGATCTTTTCCAATTCCCTGTAGACCTAGCCTAACTTAAACAACTATTGTTCTTCTAACAAAAAGCTGGAATCACACATTCTATTTTTTGTGGAAGATGTTAGTTCATTTTTTTTTAGCCAAAGCAAGGAGTTAATTTAAAAGGAATAGAAAATACAAGAGAATTACTTATTCTTTTCGTTCCTGCTGGATCCATTTGTGGCTTCCAGAGGCATTTTCATAATATAAAAAAATTACATATTATTAGAATTGTGGCAGAGCGACCGCAGGCAGTCGCATGTTTCTTCCACTTAGCGAAACTATACAGAAGATCTACAAGCAACAAGCCACAAAGGGTACCTGGCCTTGGTGGGATAAGAGCCATCCATTTTATGCTGTCAGTCACGGTATGTGGTTGGCAGCAGCCTATAATTATTTCTGGGTCGGCTCTTATCGGGAGTAGACAACATGTTGGGTGGGTGTCTACTCCCTGTGTTCCAGGGCAGGTTTTTGGCAAGTCCCTGGAGACCTATAAAAGGTTGCTGCTCCAGGTAATCAGGGGGCGTCGTCTGCTTTTGAGAGTGGAGTAGCAGAGGAGCCAAGGAGAAGGTCTCTTGCCATCCAGAGGCTTGAGATAAGTGAAGCATACTGTGCTGGTGTGTAATGGTGGTACTGGATGTTAGGTCCAGACCCCCTGTGTAGAGAGGGACGGTGTGAGTTTAGTTAGTGGCCAGATGGCCTAGGATTTTATTTGTTTTGTTAACTGTAATCCTGTGCCTAAGAATAAAGCTGGCTGAGGCCGGTGTTAAACAGAAGCCCTGTGTCCGAGTGCCATTCCACTTACCAAAGTGGCGATTCCTGATCTAAGAAAACCCCTGGGACAGGCCAAGATGGCGTCTTAATGCAAGTGAGTCGTCACAGGATACACAATCACTTTCTGATCAGTGAGAGCTGACAACTGCAACTCAATACATCTTGAGAATTATAGGACCTGGCACTGCCATGGTTAGAGTTAAACCACTGTAGTCCCCTAGTCAGAACAGGCATGACATGTTACAGTATTTCTCAACAAGGGTTTACAGATTCTACTATGCAAACATTACAAGCGGTGGCTGAACAAATATGATGGTTGTATGGACAACTACAGCCAACAACTACTCCCTAACCTACTGTATACTTTTCTTGCTTGTTTTGGCCTGGACTCTGTTCTCTTGATGTATCTTTTTCTATATGTATTGTATTAACACTATCATGTATAGCTCTGCATAACAGAAGGATGAGAATATATTTGATTTAAGTAATTTAAGTGAAATATCAATATTTTTAGGAGATCTTTTTTGTTATATATTAGGAAATTGTATTTGACATTTCCCAAATAAGTGCCTTTAAGTGAAATGAAAGCCTTTTAATTGCAAGAAAGAGGAACTTGTGTATGCAGCATGCTGTGTGCTGTCACAGTTCTTTAGATGGCCCTGCAGTAAACCCATCAATGACATCCAAAGGTTTTCTTTAATACAAATCAATAAAGAACAGCTATACTACCCCAAAAAGCAGCTTCAGCACCCTACATTATAGCCCTCATAATAATTTCAGCTACAGTACCCTATACCAGTTTCAGCTACAGTACTGAATAACACACCTGAATTAAATAGCTGCTATACCACATACCAAATGGCTGCTAGCATGCAAAAACACAGTTACAGGGCTTCACCATAGGACCAGACTGTAACAATAATGGTGGAAGCATAATGAGAAACTGAACTGTATTCAAAGAGCAGTTACATGCAATAATTTACAAATTATGTATTAACTATACCATAAGGGACTGACCATTAAATGAAGGAGTAGACAGCAGGACTAGGATAAGGTATTCTGGTGCTATAGGCGAATAAGGCATATAGAACCTCTCAATGAAAAATTCAGCCCACTCCATACATTTCTGCACCCCCTTTTCTACCCGGGATGAAGTAGTACCCTAGGCAGCCACCTACGCGCTGCCCTGGCCTTGGAGACCGACAGCAAGGCAGTAACAAAGATAAAGATGTGGCTGTGAATGATTCCCCCTTCAGAACAACAATAAATGATAACTGACCCTAAGAACTAACTCTCCCTGATTCTTCTTATTCTTTCCCTAAATTTGTCCCTCACACCAGAACCCACTGACCCTGTCCCTGAAACTATCCTTAAACAATGGGTGGGGAGTGTCTGCCCTTCAGAATGCATATCATTTGGTCCAGTCCTGGGATTAATGTCCCCAAATCAGCAAATGAGTGCCAGTAGCCATGGAGAGCAGGGCTCAAGGTTTTTCTTCTTAATGTGCTACTGTGCATGCACTGGTCTCCAAAGCTCCTGGTACTTGTTTTCTGGATGATGACATCCAGTGCATCGATAACAACTCTAGTCCATGCCATGTGTAACCCAATATGCTACTGTGATATCATAGCACCAGTGAAATGGAGACTCAAGCACATTGCCAAATAGTCTCCAAAAAAAAGGGAATCTGGCAAGAGAACAAAGAGTGACTTTTAATCACTATATTTACTATTTTGCCATAGGCAAACTTAAACTCTATCAGTTCTCAATCTATAAAGCACTAAAATGTAACTTTTATTATGTATAACACTTAACCTCTATACACCTGGACCTCTATCCCCTGATGAAGCCAGTTAGCTGGTGAAACATGTTGGGGAGGTCAGGCATGACATTTTAATTTGTGATTTCTTACCTCTTTCTACAAGTGTCATCCGCTGCAGAGGGTCTCACAAGGAAACCTTATATGGTTTATGTCCATCGGATTAGGGATTACTGCCCAAGTGGGATGTTTTTGGAGTTAGTAAAGCACTGTATATATAAGGTTCCCCTGTTAATAGGTGGTGTCCCACCAGACTTGATAATAGAAAAGGAGTTATTCCTTCACAATTAGAAAGGGATAAATTGAGAGGTTAAAAATCAGGTTTTTAAATAGTGTGTATAGAGGTTAAGTGTTATACATAATAAAAGTTACGCTTTAGTGCTTTATCGATTGAGAACTGATAGAGTTTAAGTTTGCTTATGGCAAAATAGTAAATATAGTGATCAAGCATATTGCATCTGAATTCACAGGAGCATACAGGGCCATAAGGCCACCTCTAATCCATATATAAACAACACAGTCCAATCGTGTTAGGCTTTGCTACAGAGCCATGTATTAGATTAACAAACTAAACCAAATCGAGAGTATTGGGTATAAAAAGTCATATTTTATTAAAGAACAGATCTAAAAACCAAGATATATGTGCAGACAATACTGTGTGTTTATAAAAATCCAAAAATGACACAGGGGGAAACAACAAACCCACCGTGGAGATAGTAATATCTGTGTGACAGAGACTATCTAGAAAAGTACAAGGTGGTAAGTATATAGTCATGATTTGACAACATCAAATACACAAACGGGGCCACTGCTCACATCATACAAAAATATGGTATCATTCCAAGTGGAGTGGATAGGCCCTAAAATAAGGTAAGGAAGATGTAGTGTCAATTCTTACCACAGTGGGTTGCTGCTTCTCCCGAACCATGTATTACAGGACCACCTCCAAGTCCATTTTATATAGATAATAATGAAAAAATGACCAAGGTTGCAAAAAAGACACTTGTATCAAAAATAAATACCATGTAGTGCACAGCTTATTTCACTTCAATGGCCTCAAATGTGTAAATTTCACCTGTAGCACGTTCATTCTCTCCTTCAGATAGTATCATCATATTTCAAAGTTCAATATCCATTCTTGGATCAATAGTATGCACAGGAGCACAGCCGCCCACAAATTCGTGCCTTTTTTGCAACGTTTGGTCATGTTATTTAATTATTAACTATACAACTCTAGCCCACGCCATTTCTAACCCAATGTGCTATTGCACGTTGTGTGAGGTATGCACATTGTTGTCGAAGGGAATAAAGACTCAGATGCACTGCATGTAAAATTGGGGGGACAATTCAGTTACAATTCTCATTCATGCCTTGTCTCCCCTGATGTGCCATAGAGGGGAAATGGCATGCATGACTGTTTACTGCTTACATACTAATCTGTTCAGCAATCTGCATATGCGCTTCTGCTGACCAGGGAAAGAACCTGTTCCAGCCATCACTTAAGGGGATGAGTTAAAGGGGTTGTCTCACATCAGACAATGATGGAAAATTGCTAGGATATGCCATCATTGTTTGATACGTCCGGGTCCCAACTCTGGGACTCGCACCTATCTCCTAGATGAGCCCGAAACCACTCCGCTCTGAACAGAGAGGTGGTCAGAACTCTCCCATCGATATGAATGGGAGTTCCGAGTTTAGCCGAGTGGTGCCACTCAACTGTAATCAGAACTCCCATTCAAGTCTACGGGAGAATCCTGACCACCTCACCATTCAGAATGGAAAAGTTTCAGGCTCATTTAGGATATAGGTACGGGTCCCACCTTCGAGGAGATATACCATCATTATATGAAGTGAGGCAACCCCTTTAATTATATCAGTAACAAAATACAGCAATTTAATTTTTAAGCTGATAATTTTGTATGGCTCATGATGATGTTATAAATAGCCATCTAGTCATTGGCACACAATAGTTTCCCCAATCCTGCTCTAAACTAACAACTAACAACTGACCTTCATACTAACAAGCTACCACTAGGAACTAGGAAAACCAAGATTAAGCCGAGGCAAACTAGAATAAAACCAGCGATACAGTGAGAAACAAGACCTCTAACTAAATGCTTATGGAAATGAACATATTCCAAAGAACAAGACTGAACTCAATCAAATAAAGCTGGACTGGACCAGATATGCAAGATACTGGATGATTGGAAAACAGCCTACCAGCAGATTACAGACACAGACACTATACTCTGCATCATATTGCCTGGCAAAGAGGACTTTACAGAGTGGCCAGCACTTAACAAGTCAGCTATGCCCCAAGGGTCAGCTGATGTGCCCTGAAAGTACTTTTACCTAGCAAATGCATCATGTCAAATCTACAGAAAAAATGGACATTATTTACTTACAAGGATAGAAAAAAAGGCTATACTTAATTAAAACAGGTCAAAAACCCTTTCCCAACAAAAACCCGAGTGATACATGAGTAGTTGCACAGATGCAGAATATATACAGCATATCACATAAGTGATTACACCCCTCACATTTATGTAAATATTGTATTATATCTTTTCATGGGACAACACTGAAGATCTGATACTTTGATACAATATAAAGTAGTCCGTGAACAGTTTAAATTTGGTGTGCCCTCAAAATAACTCGCACCATCAATGTCTAAACTGCTGACATTAAGGGCCACATGTATGAAAACTTTTTAGGTCTAAAACTCACTTTTTTGCCCATAGGTTACTATGGGCAAAAAAAGTGAGTTTTAGACCTAAACAGTTTTCATACATGTGGCCCTAAAAGTTAGTACACCTCTAAGTGAAAATGCACAAATTGCGCCCATTGTGTCAACCTTTTGTGTGGTCACCATTATTTTCCAGCCATACCTTAACTCTTGGGCATGGAGTTCACTAGAGTGTCATAAGTTGCCACTGGAATCCTCTTCCACTCTTCCATGACAACATCACAGAGCTCCACAGATGCTCAAAGGGGTCCAGCACCTTTACCGTCATTTTCTTTAGCAAGACAGTGGTCGATGTTTTGGGACGTTATGTTGGATACTGCTCTGTGGACAATTTTCTGAAGGGAGGGGATCATGTTCTGCTTCAGTATGTTACAGTACATGTTGGCATCCATGGTTCCTCAATGAACTGTGGATGCTGGCAACCTCTGCCTCTCTCCCATTAACCTTAGCGATCCCTTGGTATATCATATAGCCGGTTTCCCATACCTTTCTTTTTCTACATCATAGGCTCGTAATCCCATTGTGTTTTCTTCTGTGTTCCTACACAGTCTGTACTCAAATTTTGACCATGACACTAGTTGTGATCCATGTGATTAAGGTCGCCTAGTCACCATGACATGATCACAAATACCTATCAAGGCTCTATACTACAATTATACTAATCTATGTATGGCATAAATATACTGTATTATGCACACTTAAAAATTATAGTCTGTAAATATATCACACAGTGGTAATAGTCTGATATTTGCTCATTGCTGACATCTTATAGTGCATTGCTGTTGTATTGGCATGCACAAATCTGTTGCACTTTATGTAATGTACTAATTCTTATAGTATTGTGCTGTAACCGACTAAATATGTCGACATATGTGTTGAGTGGCACGAAGCAGAAGATTTGCATTGCAGGGTTTGACTTTTTTGTATGTAAATCTATTAAAATATTAAAAGCTTGTAAAAGGATTAACTTTTTGTTATACAAAGATAAGATAACATTTTCAGAAAGATGAAATTTTTTTTAGCAACATTTGTATAGGCTGGGGGACCTATATCCTGCCTATATACGTACTGGAGGACAGATAACCTGCCAATATACCTACTGAGGGACCTAAAACCTGCCCATATACCTGCTGGGGGACATATAACCTGCCTATATACCTACTGGAGGACATATAACCTGCCTACATACCTGATGAGGGACCTATAACCGGCCTATATACCTGCTGGGGGCCCCATAACCTACCTATATACCCACTGGGGGACATATAACCTGCCTATATACCTGCTGGGGGACCTATAACCTGCCTATAAACCCACTGGGGGACCTATAACCTGCCTATATACCTGCTGGGGGACCTATATCCTGCCAATATACATACTGGGGGACATATAACCTGCCTATATACCTACTGGGGGACCTATAACCTGCCTATATACCCACTGGGGGATCTATAAGCTGTCTATGAACTGCCTATATATCCACTATGGGACCTATAATCTGCCTATATACCTGCTGGAAGACCTAGACCCTGCCTATATACCCAATGGGGGACCTATAACCTGGCTATATACCCCCTGGGAGACCTACAACCTGCCTATATACCGCATGGTGACATTTAATCTGCCTATATACCTGCTGGGGGACATATAATCTGCCTATATACCTACTGGGGGACATATAACCTGCCTATATACCTACTGGGGGACCTATAACCTGCCTATATACCCACTGGGGGACCTACCTAGTGGGGGGGGGGGGGCATATAAACTATTATATCAATCCTACTGGGGGGACATATAACTTACTGCGGTGTGAAATTGCTAATGGTTGTTAAGCCGGTTGTTAAGGCCTCAAGTCGATTTATAAGTGCTTAGCAATCGACTCCAAGGTCTATTGTGGGGTCCTTCCAGTATACAATGGTTATTACTTACCAAAAGTGTTCTAAAGTTGGCTTAAGAAGGCACAAGAAACTGTACTTGATGGTAGACATGTGTCACCGACTTGCCTGGCCACGGTGAAGTGAAAAGTCATTTATTGTGGGTGTCAGCAGAAATAGTCCACTGACACATGTTTGTATTAGTAGCATGGCTGCAATGCAGCTAAATCCTGGTGAGTTTTCATGGAGCATTCAAAGAGCTGGGTGGCATGACTTCTCCCATGCTTCGAGTTCCAGGCCTGGGTTTGTGTGGCATATGTAAACCTGGAGAATCAGGTGAGCTGGGGTGTGGTTTCCAGTCAAAGTGTGTCTGACTGTCCTGAGGCAGACATACCTGCTGCTGCAAAAGTCCTGCGATTTTGGCCACATTTGCCTGTTCCTGGTGGACAAGAGACTGAGTTATCCATCACGGCCTGTGTAAACTTTTTTTTTTCTTTCTGGCTGAAGTAAAGCCACATGTTTGTTTTCTGTTTTTTTTGTGGCTAAAATAAAGCCAAGACTTAAAATAAAAGTAAAGGACTTGGTGTTTTGTCACACTACCATTGAGCTGACTGCCACAATTGGTGGAGGATGCAAGAATTATTCCACGATTATATGGCATGCCCTGAGTTAAGGCTGCAACTCAGATTTCAACTTCATCAGTAGCAGCTTGTTTTTCTCACTATCTGACATGAAATCAGAATAAACCTTACCTGTTTTAGGTCAATTAGGATTACCAAAATTATTTATATTTGCCTGATGCCAGAATCTTGAGAAAGAAAGAATTTTTAAGGCATTTGTATTACTTTCTGCAAACACATTTCATTAGTATTTGGTAGCATTGCCCTTAAATTCTATGACTTTGGTCAAACATTTTGGATATCCTTCCACAAGCTTCTCACAATAGTTGGTAGGAATAATGGCCCATTCCTCCTGACAGAGCTGGTGTAACTGAGCCATGTTTGCATGTTGACTTGCCCGCACCTGCCTTTTCAGCTTTAACCATAATTTTTTATATGATTGCGATCAGGGCTTTGTGATGGCCACTCCAAAACATTGACTTCATTATCCTTAAGCCACTTTGTAACCAGTTTTAAGGTATTCAGGTTATTGTCCATTTGGAAGACCTATTTCTGCCCAAATTTTAAAGGGGTTGTCTCACTACATCGCTTCATCTTACCTCAGTCCTGTTTCTTCGGTTTCCTTTTTGAATTCAGTGTTTACTGACTTTACTGGTTACTACTGGCCTGCAGTGACGAGCTGCTGAAGACACCAGGGGCCTCATGTATGAAAACTGTCTAGGTCTTAGAATTTCTTTGTTTCCCATAGCAACCAATCAGAGCTCCCCTTTCATTTCATATAGTGCTCTGAAATAATTATAGGGGCTCTCTGATTGGTTTCTATGGGCAACAAAGAAAGTTTTAGGCCTAGGTTTTCTTACATTTCCACCCAGGTCTGTAGCTATAGCGACCTGAGGAGCTGATGCAACCCATACAGGAGGGGAGAACTTGGAATAGGTAGGACATTGTTAATGCACATATTGCAAAGTGATCCTTGAGTGAGACAACCCCTTTAACTTCCTGGCTGATGTCTTGAGCTGTTGCTTCAGTATTGCCACATAATCTTCTTTCCTCATGATGTCATCTGTTTTGTGAAGTGCACCAGTTCCTCCTGCAGCAAAACAACCCGACAACATGATAATGCCACCCCCGTGTTTCACAGTTGGGATGGTGTTCTTAGGCTTCCAAACTTTCCCCTTTTCCTCCAAATGTAATGATGGTCATTATGTCCAAACAGTTACATTTTTGTTTCGTCAGACCACAGAACATGTCTCCAAAATGTTTGTCTTTGTTCCTGTGTACATTTGCAAACATTAATCTGACTTTTATATGTTTCTTTTGGAGTAATGGCTTCTTCCTGGCAGAGTGGCCATTCAGCCCATGTTGATACAGTACTCATTTCACTGTGGATAATAACACAATCTTACCAGCTTCCACCAGGATCTTCACAAGGTCTTTTGCTTTTGTTCTTGGGTTGATATGCACATGTCTGACCAAAGCATGTTCATCTCTCAGACACAGAACCCATCTCCTTCCTGAGCAGTATGATGGCTGGACATTCCCATCTTGTTTATAGTTGTGTATAATTACTTGTATAGATTAACAAGACACCTCCAGGTATCTGGAAATTGCACCCAAGGATGAACCAGACTTGTGCAAGTCCACAATTCTCTTCCTGATATCTTGGCTGACTTCTTTAGACTTCCACATGATGTTACACACAGAAGCAGTGTGTTTTCGGTGTGCATAAAAATAAATGCACAGGTGTGTCTCTTATTAACTCAGATGTTGCCAGTAGCTTCCAAAGACATGACATCATTATATGGGATGTCCCAAATTGTTTAACACCATAACCCACCTTTACACATCCCCTAAAAATTGCAATACATTTATTCAAAAAAGTCCAACGTATTCCAAACTGGTAGCAATAAAAAGTACACTTCAGCCCACAAAAATGCACCCTCACTCAAGTCCGTAGGTGTTAGTACAAAAACGTTATTGGTCGCAGAAAAAAGAGTGGCTGTGCAAATTTAAAAAATAGAAAATGTTTGGAATTTTTTTTATGGCATCAAAACATAATGAAAACTGTACATGTTTGGTATTGCCGGATTCATATCAACCTGTAGAATACAGATAACACATCATTTTTACCAAAGATTGAACGCAGTAAAAACAAAACACCCGCAAACATAGCGCAAGTATGTTTTTTTCACATTTTGCATCACTTAGAAATTTTTTGCGGTTTCCCAGTATATTCTATGGTACAATAAATGACACCATTAGAAAGTACATCTTGTCCCGCAAAAAAAAGCCATCATTTGCTTTTGTAGGTGGAAAAATAAAAATGTTATGGCTTTTGAAAGACGAGGAGGAGAAAAAGTGAAGAGTCATTTTTTTCTTTGAAGGGGTTAAGGGGTTAAAGGCATAGTTAGTAATGCCTTTTAAAATTATCTTGTTATTCTGGCATTTTGCAAATATAAATCATTTTGGTAATCCTAATTGACCTAAAACAGGCAAGGTTTATTGTGATTTCATGTCAGATAGTGAGAAAAACATGCATATGTGTCTTTTTATATAGTACATGTAAACTTCTGGTTTCAACTGTATGTGTGTTTCATGAGTGTTTTATGAGTATTTGATCACTGCTCCCAGGAGGCAGATTTTTGAAAGTACACTTTTCTTTAAACTTTTGTGTCTTTATACTTTACTTCCACCTGTTAAAAAACACCCTCCAGAAAAAAGGGAAAGAAAAAATGAATATGTTCAATTAAGGTGTCCTTAAAAAGATAATACCACAGTTAATGTTCTCTCTATTTTGGGACAGACTAATTATGAAGATAAGTTTTTTACATTAATAGTGTTTATATTGTTGTGGAATGTACTATGTGAAATGTCTATTTCACCCACAAGATGGCTCCTTCATTCAGACTACACCCAAGATGATGTAAGAGAACTGCAGGTTGCAGAGTGAACCAAATAAGAGCATAACCAATCATGGACTGACAAGTATGCTTACCTAGGTGTTCTGTGTGGGGGTCTGCACTCAGCCCTTCTAGTACTTTGCACCCAACACTGAACAATAGGTTATAAAAGTTGCTGTTTACTTGAAATAAATTAGAAGTGTCTTTCTACTGAGCTGGGAGTTCAATGTCTGATTTCTTCTGTGCATGCACCTTAATACATCCGATTAGAAAACTGGTTGACAATCGTGATTCAGTACCATTTAGGTGCTGATCCAAAACAGCTGGCGCTCCGAAAAGGGACAGCAGGTTTCGGTCCAGAAGTGCAGCCGAACGGAGGACATCGGGACTGACCAATACAGACATGGGTGGAGACTGCACAGCTCCTCACTAGTACGGTAAGCAAATCTTTCTTACTCGGAAAGTCCCATCTCTGTACTTGGTCTGCCTCAGTGTCTTGTACGGCTGCCTTCGGACCATCTGAGACAGGTAAAGTTAGTCACCTGCGGTCCCAATTTGAACCTGTCGTGATTAACGATTGTTAACCTGGTTATTTGTTGGTGGTGTGTTGATCATCGGTGTATTTGTGAGGGGAAAGACGCCGGGTCCCGTTGACTTTGACGCGGAAGGCGCGGGTCGAACGGGAGGCAGAAAAATAGGTGAAGGAGACGCGGTTGGCGCACTTCACGTTACGGAAAATAGGTGAAGGAGTCGCGGTGGGCGCACTTCACGTTACATTAAACCTTCTCCCTGTAAGAGAAAAGGGTGGGAAGATCCTCACATTTATACCAGTGGTCGAATGTCCTGTGATATTTGTTGTTGTCATTTGTGTTTAACTGTATTAATGCTAGCGTTTAGAAGGAAAAGGTTGTAGATTAGTGAAACCACCCAAAACGCCTCAGCCACTAAGGTTATTAGGACTTAGACCTCTGGTACCAGGGGATAGAAGAATCTTTGTTTTCTGCCTTAATTTATACTCTGTGGTGCAGAGGTTAGCTGTGGGAACGCTGTGCAAGTGTTATACGGGGCAGAAGGACCGACATGTTGTCCCGGTCATAGATTTTAGCCTGAAGAGGGTGAAAGAAGTGAAAAATATAGGTTGTGGAGAGAGGGGCTGTTGAGTAAGGATGGGCTCAGGGAACTCAAAAATAGAGAAAGGGAGGACCTCCATAGAGTTGGTGGCAGAGAGAGAGGGGGGGCCTGTATGGGAAGAAGGTGAAATAGTTGATGAAGGTGTGTGGGTTTGAACATGGGGGGAGATTACAGCCTGAGGAATGGCAGAAAGCCCTCATAGAGAAGAAAGGCTTGTTGAAAGATCAGAACCTGTTGCTTGCAGCAGAAGCCTGGTACCGAACAGCAAAGGCAATCCATGCAGAAGGGTGGATAGAGGAAGCGAGGAAAGCTTAGGGAGGAAAGCCTATGTATTTTTACTACAAATGTATTGAAAATGGTGAATCTTTTGTTTTATTGCACACGTTGCCGCCGCCCTATAATGGTGGCCGACCATTTTGGACATGTGCAGTGTGTGGTGTTCAGAATCCAAAATGGCTGAAAATTGTCACAACTGTGGTGCACCATGGCCCCACCCTTTCGGCAGGGAACCCCCCCAGAATTTGATGTCACTTGTCAACGCCCCTGCCCCACCCACAGCACCACCATTGTCACAACCCACACTCCCGCCTTCACTCACGCCCCAAAAGGAAGTTGTCTTAAGCACTTCTGGAAAGAAGGCGGTGACTCCACAGGGAGGATGCCATCTTGGAACACCTCTTTATCCTATACTGGATGCAAATGCTGCAATCCAGTCATGGCCCAACCGGGATATTATTATGCCCGCTCAGGATGCAGGGGAAGAACAAGGGGAAGGGTACAATGGGGCTATTGGTGGCATGTCATCCGCTGCACCCCTAGGTCCGACCCGGTCTACGCCAAGGGGGGGAATCTGGGGACATGAGGAGCAACTCCACACCCAGAGTTTCACAGGCCGGCTAGACAGGATAGTGGCCCCTCCAAGTACCACCAACACTTATTATGTCACTTTCCAGCCCAACCAGGCCTCTACACTGGTGGCTAGCTTGCCAGACCCCGAGAAGCAGTCCATGCCTTTTTATAGATGGATGTTACAGATCCAGAAGACCTATTCTGCAACTTGGCGGGATCTAGCAGGACTCACTGAAATTAGAACGGGGGTGGAGTTCTGTGCACAGCTGAAAAAGTTGACCAAGGATCTTCTCTCTGACCAGGCCCAAACCTTGCATGATGTGACACAAGACAAGGGGGAATCATCGGCTATCCCAGATGTTTAGCGATCTGGGCTTCTTAGGGAGAAGGCCCATGCTCACATTCTGACTACTGCATTCATGGAGGGTCTCCGGGAGTCCATCAAGAAACAGCTCAAAAATGGTCAGGCCAGAGTACAAAGTTTTAGCCAAAAACAGCCAGCAGGGGGGAAAGATATCCACTCTTCTACCAGGGCGAGTCAACAGAGGAAGATTATGAAGACACCGGTATGGAAGATCATGACTGCTTTCAAATTATGCAAACGGAAACTGCACATCTCCCCACAGTGAAAAAGGACCCTCTTGAAGACCCGGACTACACCATTTTTGTAGATGGTTCCCGTTTTGCAGATGCAGGTGGAAGGGCTATGCAGTAACCACGGCTACCACAGTCCTTGAAGCCAAAAAGTTGCTCCCGCATAAGTCATCCCAAGAGGCCAAGCTTGAAGCCCTCACAGTTTCATGTAGACTGGCAGAAGATAAGATGGCCAACATCTACACAGATTCAAGATATGCTTTTGGGGTAGCACACGACTTTGGACCAATCTGGAAGGCCAGACGATTCTAAACAGCAGCTGGAACCCCAGTGAAAACAGACAAGCCATCCAGGTCCTAATGGACGCCCTGATAGTGCCTAAACAGGAGGCAGTTCTCAAGGTAAAAGCACATGGATGTCTCGACTCCATACAAGCGAGAGGAAATCATTTGGCTGACCAGACAGCCAAAAAGGCAGCCCAAGAGGGTGAGGAAGTGGAAGTCGAGTAGACAGAGGACCTAACCATGATGAGTCAAGACTTTACCCTCTCCAGGGGACATTTAATACAAATACAAAATCAAGCCCCTCGAGAGGAGAAGGAAATGTGGGAAAAGAAAGGGGCTGGGAAAACTAGCAGTGGTCTGTATGAGAAGAACAACAGACCCTGTCTGCCCAAGACACTCTACCCAGCTGTGGTACAATGGGCACACGGACCAGGACACCTCTTAAAAACCCTTATGAATGGCTTGATAGACAAATACTACTTGGCACCTGGAATTTCAACTCTAACAAGCAACTACTGCAGGGCATGTGCCATTTGCTCAGAGTGCAACCCAGGAAAAAAACGGTGAAAGTTCCCCGGAAGCCATTGGCAAAACCGTTACATCCATTCCAGAAGATCCAGATTGATCATATCCAGATGCCCAAGTCCGCAAGGTATGAATACGCCCTAGTGGTGGTGGATATGTTCTCTGGATGGCTGGAAGCCTACCCGGTGGTCAACATCATGGCCAGAAGAACAGCCAAGAAGTTACTAACAGAAGTGGTTTGTCGATATGGAATCCCAGAAGTCATAGAAAGTGACCAAGGACCTGCTTTCATGTCAACTGTCACCAAAGAAATCTGGACAGTTCTGGGGACCACAGTGTAGTGGCAAACTGGAAAGACTAAATGGCACTCTTAGGTCCCACAGCAGCCAGGGAAACAGGGATGCCCTGGCCAGATAGTCTGCCCATAGCCCTGTTCAGTGTAAGATACACACCACAAGGCTCCTTAGGCCTGTCCCCCTATGAAATCATATTTGGATCTGCAGCCCGGTTAGGCACCTATTTCCCACAACAGCTCCAGATGCAGTCTGATGTACTAACTACCTATGTTACAGCATTTGCAAAAGAGCTAACTAAAATACATGCTCGAGTTCTCTCCTCTATTGCAGATCCTGACGCCTCCACTGGTGCCCATGAACTGAAGTCTGGAGATGGGGTGTACTTGAAGAAGTTTGTGAGGAAAACACTTGAACCACAATTTAAAGGTCCATATCAGGTGTTGTTAACCACAGCCACCTCTGTGAAGCTTGCAGGGAAACCTCACTGAGTACATGCTTTCCATTGTAAAGTTGCAACGCCACCTGAGGATGGTGGAGACAGTATTAGCTGGAGTACTTAGTTGCCTCCTAGGAGGGTGCCTGATTCAGGTCCAACAAGTAGCCATTACCAAAGAACCAGGGGTCACCACCTTCTGGTATAACTCTACCAGCACACAAGTGGCTACATACACTTTTCATTATTGTAATGTAGTGCAATGTACCCCACAAATAGGAAAGGTTTTTTTTTTTTTAAACTGTGTTTTTATTAAAGATTATAATTGAAATACAGCATATTTGTACATTGTACTCATTTGCAAGTACATAGTTTGTTCTGTTTTTGATGTTATGAATCAACATACACACTTAACATTGTAACAATTTTTTTAGCAGTATTATTCTATTGATCTTACATCATCATCTTGGGATCTACGGTGTCATGAACTATTATTGTTATGGTATAGAACAAAGAACCTTTTTCTAAGTCAAATAATTAAAGACATTTTTTCCAAACAGTGTCACATTTTACAACTATTGTGGATTTAGACATAAACAATCAAAGGCTACCTACTTGACAAGACAAGAAAACAGGAGGCGGGGGGGGGGGGGGGGGAGGGTGAACAATGTAATCATCTACCTAAGCCCCTTTTTTTTTTCCCAACATTAGACCCAACAAGGTCCCCTAGTAGTCATTTAATATGTTTGGGCTATAATGTAGTTATCCCACAAATGCCATATCGCCTCGAATCTTTCTATTGCATTATTCAATAATGCCGTAAAATGATCCATAGTTCTAATGTGTTTGATTCTGTTCTGTAAATCTGACAGAGATGGAGGTGTTACCGACTTCCAGTTGCTGGGTATTAGACATCTTGCTGCCGTCAACATTTGAATTATTAACTGTCTTACTCGTTTGCTTATAGGTCGAGGGAAGATATTGAACAAACAAAGCAGTGGGTCATTGGGTACTTTAACTCCTGTAACTGCATGAATCAGGTTTTGTACCTGTTTCCAAAAGTTTCGAATCCCTGGGCACGTCCAAAAGACATGATATATATGAGCCTGCGAGGCTCCACATCTCCAACATAAGTCTGGAATTGCCGGGATGAGTTTGTGGAGCATCACAGGAGTATGATACCATAATGTCATTAGTTTGTAGATGTTTTCTTTATAGGTGCTACATATAGACGTCTTGCCCACATATCTCCAGACAAGTTTCCAAGTGTCTTGGGTTATTGGTTTGCCTAAGTGTTGTTCCCAGACACTCATATACTTGTGTACAATCGGTGTTTGTGTTTCTGGGTGTGTCAGTATGTTGTATATGTCTGATATCCAACCTCTTGTTGTAACGTTTAATTTACAGAGGCGCTCAAATCTTGTAGGAATGGAGACCTTATCAGAGCGAAAGAGTCCTTGCATAAAATGTTTGATTTGCAAGTAAGAATACTGGCAAGTGACCGGCAGGTGGTATCTCTCCTTCAAGAGATTAAATGGCAATAATTTTAAAGTTCTATAATCGAGCAAATCCGCCAGTCGGAACAATCGGTTTAGAAACCATGGTTCCATCTGTTTATTACCCAGTGCTTCTGGCAGCAGTGGGTTGAACAGGAAAGATATCATGGCCGATGATTCTGAACAGAGTTTAAACCTGTACCTACATTTCCGTCATAAATCATGAGTAAAAGACATAGGCCCCAATAACACCATTTGAATCGGAACTAGAGTTTGGGACCACAGTAAGGAATTAGGATGTATCGGTTGTATCCACAATTTTTCTATCTCCATCCAACGTGAAAAGGCGAAAAGTGCGGACCACGCAGGTATTCGCCTTAAATGTGTGGCCCAGTAGTATTTGATGAGATCTGGAACTGCCAGGCCTCCATCTTCTTTATCTGCAGACAGGACAGATCTGGCCACCCTATGTCTTCTATAATTCCAAATGAATCTGATAAATGCTGCTTGTAAGGCTTTAAGATGTCCTATCGGTACTGTAATTGGCAGGGTTTCAAATAAATATAAGAGCTTTGGCAGCAACATCATTTTGACGGCCGTAATCCGTCCTGTCAGGGTCAGTGGAAGTGTTTTCCATTTCTGGAGTGTGTTTTTTATGATATCGTATAGCCTGGGAAAGTTTTGGTTGTATAGGGATGCATATGACCTGGTTATCTGGACACCCAAATACTTCAAAGATGTTTCCTTCCAGTTGTATCGATAATTCGATTTAAGGGATAGAAGAGGGTCTTTGCCAATGCCCACAGGGAGAGCCTCTGTCTTTGCTTTATTTATTTTATATCCCGAGAGAAGTCTGAATTCATCCAAGAGAGCGTGCAAGTTCGGAAGAGAAGTATGCGGACTCGTCAGGGTAAGCAGAATGTCGTCCGCGAAGAGTGATATTTTGAATTCAGTGTTGCCCACAGTCACTCCCTTGATTGAGGGTGACTGTCTGATAGCAGCTGCTAGAGGCTCCACACACATGACAAATATTAATGGCGATAGCGGGCATCCTTGTCTAGTGCCATT
Source organism: Phyllomedusa bahiana (assembly GCA_025379985.1). Lineage (NCBI taxonomy): Eukaryota > Metazoa > Chordata > Amphibia > Anura > Hylidae > Phyllomedusa > Phyllomedusa bahiana. Next base: position 5,873 of record JAODAL010019317.1, on the reverse strand, counting down.
TGCTATTTTTATAAGAGGTGATGTATCATGTGGTAGTCGAATCGTCGCTGTGGGCGCAGAATATAACTGAAGCATGGCATTCAGAAACGGACCCGACATGCCAAAATGCTTCAACACTTTAAACATATATGACCAGTTCAAGCGGTCGAATGCTTTTTCCTCATCCAACCCTAGAATTAACGCTGACTGTTGCTGTTTATTAATTATGTCTATAAGATCAATTACTCTGCGGGTGTTATCCCCTCCCTGACGATTCCGCACAAACCCCACCTGATCCGTATGGATAATTTGTGGCAGCCACATCGCTAATCTGTTAGCCAGCAGTTTAGTGAGAATTTTCAAATCAGCATTTAGTAACGCAATCGGTCTATAATTGGAGACTTCTAAAGGATCCTTTTCTGGTTTAGGTATAAGGGATATATTGGAATGTAAAAAAGTGGAAGGAACCGAGGTCCCTCTCAGTATCGCATTGTAAAGTTGTATTTGATAGGGCATTAGTATTTCTTTAAATGATTGGTAATAGAGGTATGTTAGTCCATCTGGACCCGGTGTTTTTCCATTCGGAAGTTGATTAAGAACTTCCTCAAGCTCTTCTAAGGTTATATCTATATTTAGGGATTCTATTGCTTCCCTAGGTAGTCTAGGTAGTCGGCATGATAATAGGAACTGATCTAAGCGTTGCTGTCTCGCCGTTTCGTCAGTAGGAAGGGTGTTCAGGAGATTATATAGGTCTGAGAAAAACTTATGAAAAAGCTGTGTTATTTGTAGGGGATTATGTAAAACATGGCCGTCCCTATCCCTCAAAGCGTGAGGGGTATTCCGATAAGTATTGTCTTGGAGTTACTTAGCTAAAAGGGAATGCGCTTTGTTGCCTTTTTCATAATATCTTTGTTTAGAGTATAATAGTAACTTTTCGGTATGGCATACTGCTAAGGCTTTTAATTGGGCACGGATATCCACTATTCTTTGCAGAATTCTTTTAGATGGGGAACTCACTAGAGCCTGTTCTAAGGTTTTAAGTTGAATCTGAAGTGTCTCCTGCTTTAGTCTCCTATCTTTCTTAATTCTTGATCCCATAGAGATACAATGACCCCGAACCACTGCCTTGTGTGCCTCCCATAGTGTCAATTGGGAATCGACTGTTCCCTCATTGACCTCACTCAAAATATTGCTTAATATTCTTATATAATTCTTGTTTAGTTCTGGGGTTCTTTATTAGAGTTTCGTTAAGTCTCCAATGACACCTACGTGTAGATGTCATATTTAAGGCTATTTTTAGCATCACCGGAGCTTGATCTGTCCACGTGATTGGACCAATTTCCACTGTTTTAGCTTTTCGTAGTGCTGGGATATTCCCGAAAAAATAGTCTATTCTTGAATGTGTATTGTGGGGTGGGGAAAAAAAGGTATATGCACGCTCCCTTGGATGTTCCACTCTCCACAAATCAAATAGAGAGTATTTTCTTACTAACTTACGAAACTCTCTGGAAATCCTCTCCTGTGTAGGGTCTGTGGGCTTTTTCCCAATATACAGTCTATCCATTGCTACAGAAAAAGCCATGTTAAAGGCTCCGCCCAGTAATAATAAGGCGGGTGGGTAATTAGAAAGCTTTCTAAGCACTTTGTTAAGAAATTTCACTTGAGATATATTAGGGGCATATATGTTACATAAGGTGATCAATACACCTTGGTAGGTCCCCTGTAAAATGATGTATCTTCCCTGAATATCAGTGTAAGATTTAGTAACCAGAAGGGGACATGATTTGGATAGTAGCACAGCAACTCCCGCTTTTTTCCTGTCCTGTGAAGCTACGTAAACTCCAGGATAGAGGCCTTTGAGAAAGTTAAAATGACCAGTTTGATCAAAATGCGTTTCTTGTAGGAAAACAATTTCCGGTTGTAGAGATTTGAGTTCGGTATATAAGAGTCTCCTTTTAGCGTTAGAATTCAAACCTTTAACCATTTAAAGATAATATCTTAGCCATGGGGATACTGAGCTATCACAGGAAAGGCAGAGACCCCTGAGCGGGGCTTGGTGTAGCATATGGACTTGAGATGACATAAGGGAAAACATGAGGGAAGGGGTAAACACAAGGACACATTAGCAAGCAATCGCAGAACATTTAGTTTTAACTCTATAAAAAACCATTTAGTGTTGTACCAAGATTCTACATCTTGGAGTAGGGAAATAGGAACATATGATGTAAACTTAGTTATGCTCATCTCCGAAAAGTTTGCAAGTAAGCAGACCATTATGAGGCACAACCAAATCCCTACATTGGGGAGAAAAAAGTGATGGACCATATTCTTCAGAAACAAAAAGAACGACCCGACAACCGCCTTGTGAGTAAAGGAACTTAGGCTAATAAGTTGTGTTAGTTGTATATAGATAACGGCATGCAATATTGCGGGCTAGTATAGAATTATTTTCTTACAACATCCTGGGTATTTGTATATAGAAAGAGATTAATGAGAAAGGGAGAAAGAAGAGAGAAAAAAGCATTATTATTGAAGATCTAGTAGTGTTATCACTCCTTAATAGCTAGGAGTTCGAATAAGATTGTAGTTGTCCCAACCATTGATGACACTTCGAGTTCAGGTTTTTGAACTGGGGCTGGGGATCTGTCTTGCCCTCTTCTCTGATCCTTGATTCTTGTTCCGTCTCTTTGATGGGGAATGCCACAGTGGTGGTGGTGGCTCCGGTATATATTCTTTTTCCCAATTAACGATGTCTGGTAAAGGAAGATTAAACGTGGAGCAGAGTGTTGGAAGGTCTTTTGGCGTATGTAAGGTGTATGATTTGCCATCTTTAGAAGCAATAAGCATAAATGGAAAACCCCATTTATATTTGATGTCGTTTCTTTTAAGCTCCATGAGTAGGGTTTTGAGGCATCTCCGTTTATGTAAAGTTAGCCATGAGAGGTCAGGGTATAATTGCAGTTGTACGCCTTGGAATTCAATACTTTTACTGGCGCTGGCCTTAGCCATAATGCGTTCTTTCAAGGTATAGTCAGTTATACAGCAAATGACATCCCTGGGTGTCGCTGAGTTAGTTTTCGGTGCCCTGTCCATTTTTATTTGATGGGAGGGAGACTCGTCTAGCAGGGTGTTAAAGATCACTGTAAGTTGTGAATGCAAATCCTCCACGCCTTTCGCCTCAGGGAGCCCCCTTACTCTGATGTTGTGTCGTCTCCCCCTGTTATCAAGGTCTTCAAGGTGATTTGAGGTTTCTTGCAACATCTGGGATTGAGAGACTATGATGGAGTGCATCTGTGAGATATATTTCCTAGTGTCATCGTGCTCTTCCTCTAAGTCTTCCACTCTGGTGGCTATGGCTTTAAGATCCTGTCTGACTATCGAGATTTCTGATCTAAGGTCTCTCTTATTTCCGATATTAACAACTTGAGATCAGACTTAGTTGTTAGGTGAGGCAGGTAGTCTTTGAAATCCAGACTTGATGACGGGTGCATCCCCTCCATCGGAGTTTCAGCTGCTAGAGATTCAGATGATGAACGCCAATTGGATTCTTGGGAACTGCGCGTTAGTGGGAAAGGTGGATTAGAGTCCCTTTGTTCTTCTGGAGGGTCACCCCAGTTGCGGGCAGCCGATGGTGTCCCTGACTTCTTTAGTCCCGGGGTTTTTGGGCCCCTAGGCATATTGGTTTCTTCATCACGGAGCTCACTGCTGGATTTATCTTTATTGGGGGTTAAGTTGGGTTGATCTCTAGTGAGAGGTATTGGATCGATCACTGAGCAACTAATAAGAGCAATGGTTGAGTCCTGATGATTGGACCTTTCTGGTTGCAAAGGTGACAGAGTTTGCATACAGGGCCAATTTAGGGATACTGTAGATAAGGACTGAGGATCTGAGTTCTCCAGTGTTCCAGCTGCCAGCTGTAGTGGGAGATGTGACCGTTGGCGTGTAGGAACTACGGATGTGGCACTCAGTGAGGGGGTGAGTCTACAGATTTCAGCAGGATTATCTTCAATGCGATTAGATTCCCAAGTTGGAGATCTGTAGGTTATAGGTGCATCGGTGCGGGCCTCTGTGGGTCGTGCAGGGGAACGTTTATTGCGAGCTGACACACAAAATGGCGGTTTTTCCCGCGTTGCCGCATGTACGGCTATTGCGGGTAATGGCGGGGCTGCTGCTTTAACTGGGTATAGAAACCGAGCTAGAGTGTTCCTCTGGGCCTGGGATAGGTCTTATAGGGCCTTATGTTGTGCCGGGTGTCTCCGTTTTCCCTTAGCCAGGGTTTTTTGTACTCACGGCCCCGCCGGTTCACGCTCCGAGATCTTCGCACCACACGAATCGTTTTCAGTGGTTCCTCCTGTGTATCAAAGCTCCGATTCTGTTTTTCAGGATATCTCCACCAGTCGGTTGCGGTTACTTCTAAGCCGCCACTTCAGGGTTCGCAACCCCGTGAGTAGGCTGACTCTGCGTTTGCCTCAGGCTGAGTCTCCACACACCGCTAGACAGGCGTTTAAGGTTGAGCTGCAGGCTCCCGATTTCGGGCTCAAAATGTTTCCAAGATGCGTCTCAGGAGATAGGTGTACTTTTTGTCTGCTTTCTGCCAGGATTCAGGTGATCTAGCCCCTTAGAACAGCGGTTTAGTCAGAGAGCAGCTCCCTTATGCTTCCATCTTGCTCCGCATCCGGTCACGCCCCCCCACAAATAGGAAAGTTAGGTGGAATGAGCCCCATAGATTTGGCACAGTGGCACATGCGTAAGGAAGGCACCCAGTACTTATATGTCACGGATGATTATTTCGGAAGCAAGTGTGTGTACTGGGGAGCGGTGGGCTGGAACAGTGGGAATGATTGGGGATATAAACCACAGAGTGCTTTTAACAGAAGGGATAAGAATGGCAAGTCACTTATCTCCCGCATGACTCTGTCCAGACCCAGCCATGGGAAATGAAAGGGCCCTGAGGCTTGTTCTGTCTCTAGAAAAACCCCCGCCAGGGGATGCTGGAACTTATATATTAGGAAATATTATTGATCAGGAGACAGTAACTTGGGGATAATCAAGCTTGCAAGGACATGTACGGTTTCCGTAAGTGTTGGCAACGATTTTAACCCGGCCCCAAATCTCCCGATCCACCATCCCTTAATCACCTTATGCCCCATGTCCAACTTTCAAAGACATGGTAGGGTTATTCGACCCGACCTTTGATGATATTGTACAGGCAGAGACGGATTCTCTGACAAGAAACTGTGGCTGGAATGGATTAAATTTCACTGCTGACCAACACAATAAGACCAAACTGTTATGTCTGTTCAGGTGCTAGGCCTCACCTTGGAACTGTCCCCAATAGACATTCTCTTATCAGACAGGGTGTTTTTTCAGTTTTTTTACAAAATAAAACTAACCATTGGCCTGTGAGAATGGATGGCTAGTTAACCAATACAACGAAAACACCAAAACCCGGGATGGGGTCACAATTTACCCAGGTAATTATACTTCTACAACCCGGGTAGTAATGGGGAAATGGAAATTTTTTGGGTAACTTCACCACAAAGGGGTTTCTGTTCAAACCTACAGTACATGAGTGGCAGTCAACTACAAAACCCGGCCCTTTCCCTAGTAGATATTATGGATATGTGGAGACCTTAAAATCAGACAGATTTACAGGGTAACTGGACAGGACAGTGCCTTGGCAAAATTGCCATACCTTCAACATTGCGGGTGAGAAACTACTAAAAGCAACTCTTTCCATTCCCACAGCAGGAAGGGAAAAAAGGGAAACCTCCCCTAAAGGTAGCTTTGAACCTCATGTGTATATTGATGCCTGAGTCCCAAGGGGGTACCAGACAAGTTCAAGACCCGAGCCGGTTTTCTGTGGGTTTGAGGCCCTAAAAAAAAATCATTTC
>JAODAL010019316.1:0-72430 GCA_025379985.1 Phyllomedusa bahiana | reverse complement strand
GGGAAAAGTATTGACCAATCAAAAATAAAAGCGCGACAGTTCAAAATACAAAAAAAAAATGCAGAAAAGACTGATTGGTTAAGTAGCGGGGCTTGCTATCTCAGCCAATCAGACGCGGTTTTTCCTTTCTCCCCTTTTATCTATGGCCAATCGGGGCAAGAAATCTCGGCTCCAGCGCCGTGGGGGCATGGATATGATTAAAAAAATCTTTTTTTATTAAGTGTAAAATATTATCTAAAAAGACGGAAACCTTCAAAAAACAAAATCAATCAAATCCCAAAACGTTTTGTCGCCGAGAACGGCGCTACATCGGGAATTGCGGAAATAAAAATTTGCCGGGAAATACATTAATTCAAATTCTGTAAGCACTTCTCATTGTGGCAGAAACCAACCACAAAATGGGACGACAGTGAACCATTATAAGCATGGAGAATATGGACCAATAAAATTTCAAAGGGGACGTCCAAAAACAGTAAAAAGGGCAGAAAAGAGCTATTTGGTTTACCCAGGGGGCAGATATGAATCCACCAATCTATGTATTGCGTCTATTTTGAGTGGAGAAAAAGGCGCGATAGAAGGGCGCCCTAAAAGTTATTACTGCTATGGGGAAAATTCTATTTCTTGATTGTTTTGGGGGAAAAAAGGGGTCGTCCAGCTTTGCCAACAGCGGGGGACTACTTTTCATGAGTTTATGGGGGAAAAAAATGCAAGCGAGCTTTGTTTGTGATTGGCTAAGTTAAAAGAGGCGCTTTTATTTTGACCAATGGGGACGAGCGCGCCTTTTTGGTTTTCAAATGCAATCTGAATAAAACTACTTTGGCAGAAAAAAAAAAATTGATAAGGGGCTAACGAAAATAAAGAAATAAAAATAAATTTATTGAATTAATAATTTTTTTTTTTTACCCCCAATTATTGTTCATTTTTATATACAATCGGTACAACTCGGGATATTACATTTGTTTTGGGCCATGTACTTTTTTTTTTAAAACAGATTTTTTTTATTGACTTTTTCGTTTCAATAAAAAATTTTTAAAACAAAAAAAGAGTGTAAAAAAGACAAAATTCTTAAAGTAAGACTCAGAAATAAAAAACAATGTTCAACTTAAAAATAGAAATATGTTTAAAAAATTTTCCAATTTGCACATACTAAAAGCTCCCAAAGACACAGAAACAAACACCCCCCTCCCCCCACAAACCGCAGAAACCCAAAAAAAACTGAGATTTTTTTTAAAAGCATCTGAACATTAAAATTTCCCCCGGGGTGTTGTACCCTCCCCCTCACAGGGCTAAACACCCACTGCCCACGAAAAGAATGAAATGCGGTTTTTTAAGGAAGAGAAGAAGGAGACCGGGGTGCCACCAAGGACCCCAAATTTTTTAAAATGTGGGGAAACCCTTCCTTTTTTACATATCCCCCTCTCTCTAGATGATAAGTTATTCATTTTTTATATACCTCGTAACGGGGTGGGATGCTGCAACCATGAATGCAATAAGTTTTACACGACATAAAGCATACGAGAAATACTGAAAAAGCAATAGTGGAATCTGCGCGAATCCGTAAATAACCCAAAAACATGTCACGTTCTCTTGTATTGTGATACCATCACCCTAGGATTAGACGAGAACCCCTTTCCAAATGGCCCTAGAATGGTACCCCCCCACACCGGCATAAGTCGAAATTATCCCTATGCATTTTGGGAAACAGCGATCGACCGTACTCCAATTTCGGGAAAATCAGGGGGAAAAATTTTTTATGCCCTATTAACAACATAAGCGGGGAAAACCCCGTTGAGCCTCGCATAGTGAGACATTAGTTGTTAAACTAAGGATACCCAAACCCATTGATCCATCGGAGATAGGGCCCATTTTAACCCCCCTTTTGGGGCCTCACGGGAATTTGGCGTCCCATTGGCTTAGCAAGCAGGCCCATACACCATGGATATCACTCCTTTGGTAGGGGGGAGGGGTTACATCCCAAAATCAACCAAATACCTCTATGACAATAGATTCAATGATTTTCTGACCACATATGCATTCTAAATTCGGTTTTTGAAAAAGGATCTGTGAGGTAGTTTAAATTTTTCCTATACTGTGCAAAACTTTTAATCCCCCCCATCTTCTGCTTTTGGTGAACATTAGAATTCCACTAAGATCCAATTAAAAACCCTCGAGCTTATAAAATTCTGGTAACTTAGGTTTAACCATAAAGGTTTAAAATTGTACATCCACCATATCCTTAGCCCTTTCCCTCTATCCCATACCTTGTACATCGGGGGAAAGGGGTAGGGTGTTTGCGGTACAGTAAAAAATACCCCCACCTCCAGAAACTGCACAAAGTGGCCGTTTATACCCTGTGCCAGTAATCTCCCTTTTCCCCCCCCTACCCTCGTTTCCCCCAAACCGGTAAAATCTGCCACGGAGGCCAAAAAGTAAACCCATCTTAGGAATGACAGCCCCCCTGAGAGTTTGCCCCTTTGGGAGTGTGTCTTTTTAATTCTGGCAATTTCCTTTCACAACAGGGTCGAAAAAATTTTGGTGTAACTTATGAAAATTTGTGAGGGAACCCAGACGGGAGCATTATGGAGGAAAACAAAAATTTTTGGGCATTATCACCATCTTAAGAGATTTCCCCTCCCAAAACTGTAATTGGTACTTACACAACTACTATTTTTTGCTTATTTAATAACATGGAGTCCCCTTTAACGAATGTAGTCTTTAAATGAGGGGGTAAAACTATCCCAGATCTTTTAACTCGCTTACCACCTGGGTCGTTCAAAATTTTGGGAAAAATCAAGGGCATGATCAAAAAAGGAGAACAGACTTGTCCAATTTAAACCGAGGCCTGACCAGTCCCCATATCTTGAATATATGATATAATCGGGGCCACTACCCCTCAAAACCCCCACATACACACATGTCATCAGCATAGAGGAAACGCTCCCTGTTCCCACAACAAACCCATAATGCGTGGTGTACTAACAGGGACGCTAGGGCTCAATCACCACCGAAGAGCAATGGGGGCAGAGGGGAAACCCCCCCTTGTACCTCTTTGCAACCAAAAGAGTCCCCGAATATAAATTTCCCCCTCAACTCTTCCATTTTTTTAGCATACAGTATTCGGAAGCTGCAATAAATTTGGGCCAAAACCCCTTCTCCCTAACCGCCCATAAAGTCCCATTTAACGCTGTCAAAAGCCTTGGGCACAATGAAATATTGCCCGTCTACCAGGTCAGGGGCTAACTGCATGTTCAAGGACAACCGTCTAAATTAGTGGGGGGACTTGTTAGGATGAAACCTGATTGGGATCATAATTACCTCTGGAATTTTTTTGCTCAATCTTTTGCAAATACCTTAGCTATTAATTTAACATCAACGGGGAAAAGTGAGCTGGGTCATAGGAATCAGGCAGTAAAGGGTCTTTGCCGGGTTTTAAAATAAGAACAATAAACGCCTCTCGCATTAGCCGGCAAGTATCCCTCTTCCATAGCATCCCCAATGTTTTTTAGGAGTTGAGGCAATAAAAATACTTTTTACATTTTGAAAAATTCTGAAAGGAAAGCCATCTCCTCCAGGCGCCTTTTCATTTGGGCCGAAGAAAGACCTCCTCTAGTTCCCCAAAGTTATGGGCTCTCCATTAATTGCCCAGAAACACCCGGAACTTTGGGGAAAAGATATACGGGCAAGATATTCATTAATTTTTTATCGGGTTTGGCCTTTTACTTTTTGATGATAAATCTCTGAATAAGAAACCAATGCTGAAAGAAATTCAGTCCTCTCACTCACCCCCACCCCCATTTTTCCAATTCAACTTTTTTAATATCATTGCAGACTGATTAGCGAATTACATTGGCTAGCAACCCACCAGTACTTTCCCCTTGCTCAAAATTTTCAGTTGGTAAAAAGCGTTTATTGTCTGCTATCATTATCATATGTCCCCTGAGTTTGTCTGGCCTCCTCCAACTCAGCTTATGAGCATCAGAGGGGTTGAATAAATAGATTTTCAATCTTACCACAGCAGCCTGAAGTGACTTAGTAAATGCCCTGGTTCTGTTTTTTCGCCACTAATTGCTTTTCTAATATTCCCCTAATAATGCTTTTAATGCGTCCCACACAAAACATTTTGAAGTGGTACCCTCATTTTGGGGCACAAAGAAAATATTTTATCATCAAAGAATTGTGGATTAGGGAAAAACGCCCCCCCCAAAAATTTAGCGGGGATGGGCAACCACTCCGCACCATAATTCTATTTTTCCCGGGCATAACCCAGCAAAGAGTCAATCCATAGCCAGGGCAATCCTTGATAATGACCAGAAGGCAGAATAACATAAAATTTGGACTACATTAGTCCCGCCAACCGCGCCTCCCCCAAGGTCCAAGCCGCCCTAAGCCAAGCTTTCACTGTAGCGGTTTTGGACCCCAACGATCGGGGGCCACGATAGCGCGCGCCGGGACACCCATGCTGTGAAACCATTCTCTCGGGCCCGTGTTCCTTTTCTCCTTCTTGGCCTTGTCATACCAGCGGACAAACGAGACGTTCCTGCTGATCCCCCCACCAGCAGTGTTGGTAAATAATAAAAATCTTTACCACAGAGGGTATTTCAGGATTTAAACCATATATGCCAAATCTCCCGTTTGCGGGGGATCCCGCTAAATGGGGGTCCCCTCCCCCCCCCCGCCCTCCCGGGGAGAGTTGGGGATTCTCCCGCCGGGCTACAATGGGGGGGGGGCTACCTGGGTACAATGGGGGCACTACCTGGCTAACAAAGGGGGCATCTACCTGACTACAATGGGGGGTCTACCTGGCAACAGAAGGGGGCACTACCTGGCTACAATGAGGGGAGGTCACTACCTGGCAACAGAGGGTGGCACTACCTGTCCCTACAATGGTGGCACTACCTGGCTAACAATGGGGGTCAACTACCTGGCAACATAGGGGCACTACCTTCTAACAAAAGGGCATCTACCTGGCAACAAAGGGGTCATCTGAACCTGGCTAACAAAGGGGCATCTACCTGGCAACAATGGGGGCATCTACCTGGCTAACAAAGAGGGGGCATCTACCTGATAACAAAGGGGGGCGCATCTACCTGCTAAAAATTTGGCTCACCTGGCTACAGAGCGGGCTCTAGTTGGCTACAGAGGGGGCTCAACTGCTACATGAGGGGGCATCTACCTGGCTACAAGGGGGCATCTACTTGGCTACAAGGGGGCATCTACTTGGCTACAAGGGGGCATCTACCTGGCTTTTTTCCAAAGCCGTTATTCAGTTAGGTGGAGTGGTTGTGGCTTTTTGAAGGGGCGTGGCACACCGACAAGATGGGCGTGTCCATGCAAATCTCTACAATCTCCTGCTTTATCAATTTCAAAAGTTGTCAACTATGATTTAAGCTGATTTTGTGCAGGAGCTCTTCTCCACACTTCTGCCTTACATGCTGCTCAAGCTACGCCCCCCGGCCATGTACAGTTTTAGTATAGATTGCATTTACATAAACTGAAGATGGACAGAGCCCCTCTTCCCCCCAACCAATCACAGTACAGTACTAGAATATTTTCCCTATAGACAGTAATAACTTTTAGGCGCCCTTCGATCGGCCCTTCTCCACTCAAAATAGATTGCACTCCATAAATGATTGTATGGATTCATATCTGCCGCCCGGGCTCACCAATCACTCTTTCCTGCTTTTTTACTGTTAATTTGAACTGTCCCGCCTTTGATTGATTGGTCCATACTTCTTCCATAGCTTATAATGGTTCACTTCGCTCCTATTCTGATTTGGTTGGTTTTCTGCCGACCAATGAAATAGCTTTACAGAATTTGATTTACTTAGAGAGAGGAGGAGCGCGCGTGTGCGGGGCGGAGAAGCACGGTGAAGAGAGGTCGGGGGCGGAATTCTGATGTACGCCGTTCTCGGTGACAAACGCGTTGTTAGGGATTTGATTGATTTATGTTTATAGAGGATTCAGCTCTTTTTCGGATAATATTTTACAACTTAATAAAACGATTTTTTAATCACACTCCATTCCGCACGGCGCAGAGACCGCGATTTTCACTGCCCCGATCTAGGCCATAGACTACAATAGTAGAAAGTAAACTCGCGCTCAGATTGGCCAGATAGCCAAGCCCCCCGCTATTCAACTCATATCAGCTCTTCTGCATTTTTTACAGTAATTTTTGAACTGTCCCCCCTTTTGAATTTGATTGGTCAATACTTCTCCATAGGTTATAATGGGTCCCTGTCGCTCCTATTCTGATTGGCCAGGATTGCCAAGCCCCCGCTACTTTTAAAACTTTTCTTTTTACACTTGCAAGCAGTCCCCCTAAGGTACTTGACCATTAGGGGGACCCTTCTGTATTATAGAAATTATGCAGAAGGGTTTACCAAGATGGCAGTTCTATTACTTTCTACCTAAGGTAGGAAGTAATAGAGGCGTTAACATGTTGGCTATAGAAGGCTTCATTAGGCTTCCAGCTGCCATAGTAACCGATCAGCACCCCGTGATCTTGTAGTGTGTGAGGGGCGATCGTATGGAGGATGGTGTGATATGCCATGTCCAGGGCCGCCAGAAATTTCAGGGCCCCATACAGCTGAAGCGTCTGGGAGCCCCCCTCAAACCTCGCCCCCAGCAATCCCATCGCCACACCCCCAGAAAAATGCAATTGCGCCATTGTTTTTGGATTTAGTTCTTGTTGGACTTTACAACATACAGTTTATTTGTATTGTGCGTGTCAGTACATATACAAGGGCCAGCAAATACCGCCACATGATCACCACTGTCATGTTACTGATCAAACCCGTATACCAAGACCAATATTGCCAAACAACAATATACAAAGACCAAGCAATACCGCCACATCATCACCACATATCTCCACCATAAAGATGCTGATTAATACAACCATACTGTCACTGAAAATAATTCTTACAATAAGACCAATATTACTGCCAAACATGACCATATAGTGGTAGATAAAAGTGTAACACAGTGAATTACTTTAGTGACTCACATACGTCTTGTCTGATGACTTGTTCACTTTCCCTTTTCTTCTCTATTCCGTCCAGACCTCCATTATGACTTCCTCCGTCCACTACAGGAAGGTAGGCAGGTAGCCAGGCAGACAGGTGGGTGGGTAGCCATGTGAAAGGGTAGGTAGCCAGACAGGTAGGTTGATAGCCTGGCTAGGTAGGTGGGTAGGTAGCCAGTCAGGTATCTGGGTGGGCAGGTAGGTAGCCAGATGGGAATGTGGGTAGCCGGTGGGGCCCTCCTAGACAGAGAGAGCCCCGACTCCTAATTACAGGTAACATTGATTTATCAACTTACCTCTCCTGCGCTGTAACCGGAGCCGGGTCTCTCTCTCTTCTCTCTTCTCTCCTCTCTCCTCTCCCTGCCAGTGGGATGCTGGATAATTAGAATCAGTGAAGCCCCGCCCAATGGGAGCGTGGCCTCACTGCTTTAGTTAGCTGTCCCGCCGGCAGATCAAGAAGAGCCTGCTCCGGTCACAGCGTGCTGGAGGAGTAAGAGAACACTCTGCACGTGTCATTCAGCGCAGCTGTGACCGGACCCGCAGCACGGCCCTCCCACCTCAGCAGTGCTGCGCTGCCGGGCTTCAGCCACACACGCTGCGCGCTTCCTGGAAGAGAGAACAGGCCTGCGGCCTGTTCTCTCTACTAATGCTATAAAGCAAGGGGGCGGTACCTGCCAGCGGCGGAGGGCCCCCCCCCACTTGCTTCATAGACCGCCTGGGCCCGGTACAAGAGTACTGCCTGTACCCCCCTAATGGCGGCCCTGGCCATGGCATCTAAATGGTTCAACAGCAAGGATTGGTGCAACCTATGAAGCATGTGACCCTGCTGCATAGCTCCTTCCTGACAATGGGATATACCCTTACATCCATTGTTGGTAAGAAGTTAAATCTAGCACATGTTTGGACTGTCTAGTCTAAATTTACACCTTCTATTAGATGGCTTATTTTATGCTGTGAGGGTTAATGCTAATATGTGTACATGTGTGTTTCCATAAGCTAAAGTTTGTTTATAAGAAAATACCAGCTTTCCTCCTTATAAGACCATACAGAATATCCATTTGAGGACGATGATTGGTGCAGAATTGAGGACAGTTCAAGATGGCCGCGATTCCATGTATATATCCTGTCCAACAAGCGACTGGTTCCGACTACATGTCCCAAGAGAGCACTGACTGAACAACAGAAATATCATCTTCCTGCAACTATCTTTGAACCAATAGAGAACATTGTCTCAAACCCCCCCCAATGAACTGTCCCACTGAGCGTAGGTCCCCCCGCCCACTGCATCCCATAACAACTATGTTGCCTCGCTGAATAGTAGAAGGAGTGCATGGATCAGATATGGACCAGAACAACCATCTGACCGTCTTCTTCATTGGCCGGCCCGTGCACCTTAGACACTGATCTGGAGTACCGGAGTGGGAACAGTGATATCATTGTCCGCTTATGACCTTTAACAATCTTGCACCACTAATGGGACGTGCTAGGGCTAGATCCCGACCCCCGCAGACCCGACGAAGCGGACTGCGAGTGAACAATCCCAGCAGCATCAAATCGAGGACTGCAGCCTATCGAGTCTCGTAAGTTTGATACATCTTTTATGTATTCTATCTACTGCCGTTGGCCATTTTGATGTTGTCTGGTAGTAATTTGTTATCCCGGTTCTGATCTGTGGGTGGTCATAATATAGTGACTGTCATATAAAAGGATCTGTACATGTCCACATCCCGAACCCATGTTGAAAGTGATCCGGCTGGTTAAACGGCGAGTTCTTTTTGAAGTCACGCGCCTGTCCCTTCCGGTATGGTTCATGTAGCAATTGCTAATATAAGCCCTCGGAAAAGTCTTGATAGATAGTGAGACACATTCCTCTGTGTTACTAAACAGGACAAGGCTCAGGTCTGATTATCATTCTGGCGCGGGTCTGGAATTAGAAGCTGAATCTCATAGGGGAACTTCTGGGAGGTTGGTGAATACCAGGAGGGTACACCCTCACAGTAGTAATTTACTGTGACAGCGGTGAACGGTACTATTCTTTTGTAGGTTAGGGACTTTTTATTATATTTGGAATAGTGTTCAAACAGGGCGATGAGAGGCTGTGACCCGGGCACAAGTGGTGCCACACTTTGGTGAAGTATTTACCAGGAAATAGAGGAAAGAGGAGATATCATCATGTTTAACATGTTTAAACAGAACCTAAGTACCAGCAGAAACTGAGACTGCCGAGGAAAATAGTTTGCTCAGAAAGAAGGGGAAGAAGTATTTAAAACATGCTAGGAAGATGTACAAACTGTGGGATTGTCTAGAGAGGGACGCTCCAGCCTCAAAGTGACAGAAATCATAGGAAGATATCGAGCGCATAGCGAATGATAATGGATGGTTAGACATGGCACAGGCTAAATTTGAGAGTTGCAGGGGACTGCAGAAAGAAAGTTATGTAGAAGTTGAGGTACTGGAGGTTCTGAGAGCGCCTGAAAAGTTGTACGGTACATGAAATGTCCCGATTAGAGTTGTGATTCTAAGATGGCCCGCTGTGCCTTGCGCCACCGCCCCTATAATGGCGCCCGTAAATGGTCCGGAAGGGTGGACCTGTGAATGTTATGTGAGAAACAAAATCCGGACAGGGTGGAAACTTTGTAGAAGTCTGGTGGGTGCTGCCCGAAAACTCCCTCCAGAGTCGACGCCTGAACACCCCTGTCCCCGGCCCCTATATCCTTTAGTCACCATCCCATGGGGCAGTACTACAGGGTCCACCGCCCCACCGCAGCAGAGTGATCAGGCACGCTAACACCTGTTGGCCAACCCCGCTCCAGGAGCACAAACCGCCCCCACTCCCCGGCCCGCAGTGGTTTCGTCCTTGGATCAGAAGAGATTAGATACGCCTGCTTCAGGCCAACTCAGCCCGGGGGAAGGACCGAAGGGTCCTCCCGCAGATCTCACCCCATACGGTGAACGGAGGACTGATCATCCTGCTCAGGGAGTTCAGGGCTTGCCAGCCCGGTCAACCCTTAACTCTCGGACAGGTGGCACCGACAGTGGACTGTCGTCCCCAAATCAAGTGTTCTCTTCAACCACCGTAGCCTTTGGACGCGGGACTATGATACAGTCACCCAACAAAGAGACAGATACGACAATGGGGAAACATTGTGAACCCCCAGAGTGTCAAAATGTACAATACCCTCCGAAAGTGAACAAGTCTGTTCACTGTAGTGGTCATGGAGACATACCTCAACCCCCACAAAGTAGGAGCAAACACCGCGTTAAACCAACGCTGGAGATTCGCTTGCGAACTCATTAGGAAGGCGGGGCAGCCGTCCAGGTGGAAAGTGCCCGATTCATAGAACACAAGGAATCTTAGAACTTGGTCTCTGCAAGTGGTTACCGGAGCTGGGATTTGCCATGTGAAAGCTCCTAAGTACACACCGTATGCCCTGTTTATATGACAGCAGGAATCCAGATAATAATGTAGAGATCCTTCGATCAGCCATCTGGAATGTCCCCCCCCCTTGAGCGCCGCAGCAGGGTCGACCCGAGATGACATGCCTAAACCGTTTCATCTCACTAACCTTTGGTTTTCAGCCGGTATCTATGGATACCACCATTCTAGAATGTGTACAACTCATTTAATGACTATTAAATGAATATAATCACTGGAAGGCCATGATGTTGATTTAGAAGTATAGAGAATTGGTGTCCCGACAACCCATGCACCACAGATTGTTAGGGTCCAACAAGGTAGGGCATAGGAGATCTTCCCAACGAGGACACCACATGCCCCTTCCTCCATTCCCTTTCCGCTGGACACCTAAGATTTTTATGTGGGCACTGGGTGCGGCCACATCTGTGATTTCAGCCAAGCCATACCCCCTGGGGGTCCAGATCTCCTCTGACATACTTAGCTGTAGTGGGGTAAGGGTTCGCATTCATAAGTTGCCTCTCACGTGCCAATTAATGCTGGTCCCTTCCCTGACTTGATGATCCGTTTCTAGTATCAGACACCGCCCCTGTGAATTCACTTGGAGCAGGACCCTTTTGCAGCCATGAGGGCACGAAATACAGTATACTCCAGAATGCATGGAATTAGACTTTTGACCTGGCATCTGAAGATGGGATAGCGATGCGCTGTGGCCCATAAGGCCTTACCTGCAGTTATGGATGTCCCTAAGAAGCCTGGGTCCAAATTCCACAACCATTCTATCAACACTACCACAGTACTTATGGTCTAAAGGTCATGACGATGTTTGACTACTGCCATTACCTGCTGTGTCAGTTTGTCTCAAGGAAGGAGCCGACCTTATCCCCGTTACCACAATACCCTTTGAAGTTGGACAGAAGATGGCCTGAAATTCAGATCCAGACCTTACTAAAAACGCTGTGTCCTAATATCCTGTACATCACCATGGTAACACGCCCCATTTCAGTCAAGAAGAGAGAAAGAAGGTGACCCCAAGGTACAGGCTAGTGCAATATTTTGCGAGCAGTTAATGCAGCCACCATAATAGAAACTCATTGGTCCCCAACCCGACACCTAGTTTTGTCCATGTATGCCTCCTGCCTGCTTTCCTGCTTCACAGTTGTGGATCTTACTAATGCGTTCTTCAGTGTCCCCTCTTCATGAAGACAAAGCCAATACCTGATTGCCTTCACCTTCCAATGCTCCCAGCTCACCTGGACCAGAACACCCCAAGGAAGCCCAGAACAGTCCTAATCAATGCACTCAACTATGAGGGTTTACTTGCAACCATGGATAAGGAAGCCCACCCGGATGTTACTCTTCTTCAGTATGTGGATGACTTACTCCAGGAGGATCCCCTGGAGTCATGGATATGCTAGAATCCAAATCCCTACTCCCCATCTCCCCAAACTCAACTGCAAGTGTCTCAAGATAAACTACAGTGGTGTCAGCGAAGGTTATCTTCCTAGGTCATTGTATTGCCCAAAGAACTAGACAATCTGACAGAAGACGTGTCCTTTGCCATATTAACCAACCATCAAGAACCCAGAGAATTCAGACCAACTCCATCATTTTATAGGACTGATCACACCTACTGTAAGACAATGGATACCAGAAGTATCAAGAATATGCAACCGCTCTATGATTGGCATTAAAACCGAAGGCCGCAAGATTCGAAGCCGCCCCCCATAACCCCAGCAATCTATGCACCAACAGGAAAGCATGCTTTGCGGCTCTACAGCTCTGTTCTCAAAAGCTCCCAGCCCTTGGCCTTCCGCGCAGACTACAACCAGGCCTTTCAATCTAATTTTGTTTTCAGAGTCCAGTGGACACCCTCTGGAGCCCTCACTCAAGACCATGCCTGGGAAACTAACCGCCCCTTGGATAATATTCAGCACGTCTGGATCCAGATTTGCTTCGACAGCGCCCAACTGCTTGAAGACTGTACACGCCGCACAGATTTTACTGTAAGACCGCAGACATCGTCCTGGGAATGATGTAATTATTCAGCATGCAGGCCCCCCATGACCTTGCTGCTTGTCCATAGGCGCAGACCTTGCCGAACATATGACTCCATCAGCGCCATCTACGCTTACAGTGCTCTTTACTTACTCTACTGCCCTCCAATGTGGGTCTTTTAAGCGGTGTGCACTGTTCTGAATCCAGCGCACCCTTCTTCCACGGCGCAGGGGGGATGAGGATGATGAAGACAAAGAAGGAAGATCCATAGACCATATTGCCTTGAACTTACTGGCAGAAAACACATACCAGCTACAGTTGGTGACTGAAGAAATTCCCCAAGCGGATCTCAACCTGTGGACAGATGGTTCAAGATCATGCTACTGAAGACGGGACTTTTTCATACAGGATTTTTCAATAACCACAGAAGTATGAAAACCTCATGCAGAAGCACTGCCCCCCCCCGCACTTCTCAGCTCAAGTAGCATACTACAGAGCTCTGGAAGAGGCAGCAAAATTGCTGAAAGCAAGACTGCAACTATATGGACTGACTCCATATATCCCTACGCCATTGCACACGATTTAGGACTAAACTGGAAGAAAAGAGCATTCCATCACAGCAGCAGGAAACCCCTGTGAACATGCAGTGCAAATCAGTCCTACTGTCAGCCCTTGAACGCCATCCAAGTAGCAGTTCCAAAAGTCCCCCCCCAAAGGCCTCACGGTAATGCGAAAAGCAGGGAAGCCGAGGGGAACCATAAACCGCCCAGATACCAAGCAGCCAAGACAGGCGGCCCTATGCGCCGTGTCAATCCAAGTGGCTGGGAATCAGGAAGCTACTCCATTATGGCAATCACCAGAGCTCAGAAGAAGAGGTTTATAAGGAACAGAACTGACCACACCGGCTGAAGACTGAAACCAGGAATGGCACCACGAGAACCAGATGGGTTGAAGAACAACACTGGCCCCTGCCAAGGAGAAACAGCAATGGAAAAGGGAAGGTGCTACTGTGCAGAGAAACCTATGGAAATACATGGAACCATGTTGCCTCCCATAGGCAATTTACCCTGCTATTGCGGCATGGCCCCTTTGGGGCCACTCCACAAGAGGAAAAGAAACCAAGCATTGGCCTATGTGCAGAAAGCTGTACTATGCCCCAGGTATCAGCTCCATGATTGCAACCTACAATCAATCTTGTCAGCTCTGTGCCACCTATCAACCCTATACCCCTACAGCTCAAGTTTCCCATCGCAGCACTTGGCGAAAAGCCAGATATCCCTTTCCAAAGGGATCTCAAGTGGACCACATCCAGATGCCAAAGAGTGGAAAATACGAATATGTCTTATGCAGAGGACATGTTTTCAGGATGGCAGACAGCATACACAGTGATCAAACATGACCTCCGAAATGTAAACGGCCAAGAGAAGTTGATTACTGAAAAAGCATGACGATTTTGGAATCCCTCAGGGATCGAGTCAGACCAGGGTCAGCATTCTCGTTCCGCGGTTTCCGAGAATTATGTGAACATGTTAGGGTAGATTTGGGCCTCCCACGCCGTACCATCCCCAAAGCTCTGCTGAAGGTAGAGAGAATGAATAGTAACGCTGAGAGAACAAACTCTTGAAAATGACCAGTGATTCCCCATAACCTGACAAAATTCTCCAATTGGTTCTGTACCATATCAGACACACTCCATCAGGGAAAACATGCCAGACCCCCTTTGAAATTCTGTTTGGTAAACCCCCACCAGTTTGAAATTAGGGAGCAAGGAGTTGAGTGTGAAGTACATGATAAAACCGGCTTTCAATTTGTGATTGAATTGTCCCTAAGAGTTTGACTAATTTGCATGCTGCAGTTTCTGCTTCTCTTCCAGAATCTACAGTGAAATTGTACACGACTCAAACAGGAGATTCGTAGTGTATGTGAAAGAGGCAAATCAGAAGAAATTGCCTAGAACCCAGATTTGAAGTCCATTCACAGTGGATTTTGATCACTCCCCGACTGCGGTCAAACCTAGAAGGAAAGCCAACTTGGATCCACGCCTCTCACCTGCAACAATGGACTCCCACCACTAGATGATGCGCTTGTATATCCTTGCATTGTTATGTGTGGGGATTCTGAGGGAGCAAGAGGGAGCACCATATTACTTGGAATACGTCCTGGGGGGCATATAACGGATTTATAAATCCCATCGCTAGGGCCTCAAAGAACTTAAAAGATTCTGATTAAAACCAACCACAGACGACCCCCCACGGCCACCCCCCAAGCGGAAGGCAGATCTTCAACAAGCTGTAGCAGATGTAGTCCCCTAAATCCTAATATACGATGGAAGATGTCTTCTCCAACGAGACACAGACATCCCCCAGAAATAATCTGTGGTTAGAAATGGGTCAAATACAACTATTAGGGCCCACAATCTGACTGTTGGATGTCTGGCTTGTGCTGAGCCAACCTCACACATGGAAAACCCACCACATACCACATAGTGGATGAAACAAATGCAGACTGTGTTTTTCAAACTACTACAGGAACAAAAATAAGACAGGATGTGATGATTTTAAACGACCATTTAAGTTTCAAACACCAAGGGTACGCCGCTCCAGGAGAGGTGATGGTATTACCGGCAATTACACTTGTTTTTCCCCCTAATGATATCAGCCAAAGATCTTCTCTTGGAATCTTTCTCAGAAGATTTGTCAGGAAAATCTAACCACATGTAAAATTCTTCAATCACACAGTATCTTGCTAGATGCTTCTGGATTTGTGTGAGATGTCAAGATTAATATGCAAGAATTACACCCCAGTGAAAGGACAATGTACGCTGGTTAAATTGTCCTTCGCCTTTTATAGCCGTCCCAAGGGATCCGGCTCCCCATGAGCGACCCATCCCGAAGGAAAAAGGAGAAGACTGCTGTACCTTACATCCCAACCAACACAGGGTGAATGGGAAGATTACCGCCCTGGGTAAAAATCAGGAATTTAGCGAAAGAACTTAAGGAGAATTCAGAGTGGAGACTTCTGGCAAATTGGTTTGACGGATGTACTGATGGTGGAAGCATTGGTTAACAACAAATTTGGTACAATTCTACTGGTTATTCTGGTGTTTTGCTGTTTGTTCTCTGCTGTTGTGTCCCCCTTTATAAAAATCTAACTAGCCAAAAAATACCTCTCTCTGGAGAATCGGTGTATGTTTTCTAATGCAAGAACAGGAGACCTCTGATGCATGAAAAAGATAGAGACATTCCCCATAATCAAGTATTAAGGAAAATGCCAAACACAGAATGGATCAATTAATTTAGGGTAGAACGGGAGCACCTCACAACGAAAGTAGAGTTAGTGAATAGGGGGAAGGACAGTGGAGTTGTTTGATAGAAATGGCTCTCTGCAATCCTCAGAAGAAGTCCCCAACCCATCCCCCACGGTTGTGAGCAGCTTCCACAGGCTTAAATCTATGTAAATTAGAGAGTTTAGTATAGGGAAAGCTGGGATTTTAGGGAATGTGAGGGTTTAATGCTAATAAGTGTACATTTGGTGTTTCCATAAGCTAAAGTTTGTTTATAAGAAAATACCAAAGCCGTCCTCCTTAAAAGACCATTACAGATATCCATTTTGATGACACATTGTGCAGATTGAGCATTCAAGATGGCCCCCGCGATTCCATGTAAAATATCTCAGCCAACAAGCGACTGAGTTTCGACTACATGTCCCAAGAGCACTGACTGATACAAACCAGAAATTTCATCTTCTGGGCAACTACTTTTGAACCAATAGAGAACTGTTGTGCTCAACCCCCCCTAGGAAAGTCCCACTGGCGCCAGGCCCCCGCGGCCCACTGCATCCCATATAACTATGTGTGCTTCGCTGAATAGTAAAAGAGTGCAAGGTATAAGATTGACCAGAACAACGAACGCGTCTGACTCTTTCTTTCATTGCCGGCCCGGGCACCTTAAACACTGATTTTTTGAGGTACCGGAGTGGGAACAGGAGATCCATTGTCGCTTTATGACCTTGACAATGCCACTTATTGTGCCACAATTTTGGTACACACCACCGAATGCCCTTTTGTAAAGCTATGCCTATTTTGCAAAGAACTTGCCCCTTTGTCACTGCATTAAAAGGGTTTTGCCATGAAGGCCTGGTTTGTCCTGTTTCAGCTTTCTGTGTGCTAAAAGGGAACTTGTATGATTTGTTTGAACTGCATACTTGACATCACCATTCCTTTCCCACAGTGTGCACTTCTGCCTTCCATCATAAGGGTTCTAGGTTCAAATCCCTGCAGGGGGGAAACATGTATTTTCTGTCTCAATACAAATACTTGATTGAGGTTTCTTTTTATTTATTTGCACGTTGACAAATTTACTTAAGGAGGTAACAGAGGACAGGAGTAGAATGACAGCACCTGGGGTTGAACACTAACTCAGCAATGAGTGTCTGTGATTACTAAGCAGGGAAGAGACTGACAGCAGCTGCCTGAGAGGCGAGGTGATATCTGAGCATGTGCGACCAGGACTGAGGAGTTCTCATCACTGGTCGTATCACTTGGAAGACGATCTGTACACTATGGATCACTAAGATAGCAGCTAAAACAAAAATGGTACAACATTTTTAATAATGCTATACGGTGAAAATGTTTACTATTTAATTTGCAAGCTTCCCACATAAATTTTTCAAAACCCATTTAAAAATGTGCCCCACCGAGTTTCAACTAATAATTTTGTTCTTCCTAGAGATAAGCTGCTTCCAGAGAAGTCTGGGAGCATCTTCCCCTCCACTCCTCTTTAAAAATATATGCACTCTTGGGTAATTTCAGTGTCTACGTGTATAGGGGAAAGAGAAGGAATAGCTCATTCAGCTATTAAAGGTGTATGGGCACCTACAGAAACAGCACTGATCTACATTGAAGGGGTTTTCCCACCTGGCTGTTTCATAGAGCCTGCTATTCACAGCCAGCTTTAGGCTCCCTTTTCCTGGTCAGGCTTTGGGCAGCTTTACAGCAGTGACTGACATTTCAGCGCTGCTTTTCCTAGCTAAGCCTGTTAGAGAGACATTGGTGATAAAGAGGATTTCATGGCAGGATTATGGTTTGTGAGAAAGAAAGATAAACAAGCTCCAGTGCTGCTGATAAGACACAGCAGAGCGTGACATCACCATCGTGGACAGGGCTGCTAGAGCTGAGAGAGATGGTGGGTAACCTAGGAAGCAGGAGATAAGAACTACTCTAGCTCTGAACTGAAGCAAAATCAGAACAGCAATATATTAAGTAATAATCTTTATTTACCTTTATGTACATGCACACAGCTAATCAATGTGGTGAGAATGCCCCTTTAAGTGATCAACCTGTCTACAGCGAGCCCTTTGTCCGCCTCACACTTGCCCTGAATGCATCTTTTGTTCTCAGCACTGTCGATGAGCTGTTTACATACATCAGTCATTTACCTCCACTTAACCTATTTTAAACTATAGGAAATATCTGTAGCAGAGGTCGTGTCTCAGGGAAGCAGGAATTAAAAGCGGAAACAACAAGTGGTATAACCACATCAATTCCTGAAACTAAAAATGGGAAGTGGTTTGCAAGAAATGAGCAACCACAGGGAATTCATACAATAAGGGGAAAGCAGTGACAACATCCTCGCTGTCTCCCCGCATCGGCCGGGCAAATCAGAGCAACTTGCATTTTCCTTAACTAAACTGCTCACAGCAAAATGAGATGGACATAGCAGAGCTGTACTATGGGTCTACAGCTGCCCCCCAAGCAGTAAGACAATATTACGTGGCCAAAAATATTTGACTGCTAATGTGAAGGTTCAGCTATATCAGTCATACCCATAACTGTCACCTGCATAAGACCTGGTTATCTACAGAGACGAACATTAGTAACAGACGGGAGTGTAGACCCCAAAAAAGAAAAAAAGTGCAAGTAATCAAGGTGCTAAGATGCCATAGATACAGCTAACAGTTTAAGCGTGGCTATCAGCAGCAGAGGTGAAGCTAGCAGCAGAGGTGGAGCTAGCAGCAGAGGCGGAGCTAGCAGAAGAGGCGGAGCTAGCAGTAGAGGTGGGGTTAGAAGTAGAGGTGGGGCTATCAGTAGGGGTAGAGCTAGCAGCAGAGGTGGGGCTAGAAGCATAGGTGGAGCTACAAGCAGAGGTGTGGCTATCAGCAGAGGTGGAGCACGCAGCAGAGGTGGAGCTAAAAGCATAGGTGTGGCTAGCAGCAGAGGTGGAGCTAGCAGCAGCTAAAAGCATAGGTGTGGCTAGCATCAAAGGTCGAGCCAGCAGTAGAGGTGCAGCTAACAGAGATGTGGCTAGCAGTAGAGGTGGAGCTAGCAGCAAAGCTGTGACTAGCAATAGAGATGGAGCCAGCAGTAGAGGTGTGAGGTGTGGCTAACAATAGACGCAGAGCTATTAGCAGAGGTGGAGCTAGCAGCAGCGGTGTGGCTATCAGCAGAGGTGGAGCTAGCAGCAGAGGTGGAGCAAGCAGCAGAGATGGAGCTAAAAGCATAGGTGTGGCTAGCAGCAGAGGTGGAGCTAGCAGCAGAGGTGGAGCTAAAAGCATAGGTGTGGCTAGCATCAAAGGTCGAGCCAGCAGTAGAGGTGCAGCTAACAGAGATGTGGCTAGCAGTAGAGGTGGAGCTAGCAGCAAAGCTGTGACTAGCAATAGAGATGGAGCCAGCAGTAGAGGTGGCGTTAGCAGCAGAGGTATGGCTAACAATAGAGCCAGAGCTAGTAGCAGAGGTGGAGCTAGCAGCAGCGGTGTGGCTATCAGTGGAGGTGGAGCTAGCAGCAGAGGTATGGCTAACAATAGAGGCAGAGCTAGTAGCAGAGGTGGAGCTAGCAGCAGAGGTGGAGCTAAAAGCATAAGTGTGGCTATCAGCAGAGGTGGAGCTAGCAGCAGAGGTGGAGCTAAAAGCATAGGTGTGGCTAACAGCCGAGGTGGGGCTAGCAACATAAGACCTGGTTATCTACAAAGGCAAACATTGGTAACAGACGGGAGTGTAGAACCCAAAAAAGAAAAAAAGTGCAAGGAATCCAGGTGCTATGATGCCTTAGATACAGCTAACAGTGTAGGTGTGACTATCAGAAGATGTGTGGCTATCAGCAGAGGTGGAGCTATAAGCATAGGTGTGGCTATCAGCAGAGGTGGAGCTATAAGCATAGGTGTGGCTATCAGCAGAGGTGGGGCTAGCAGCAGAGGTGGAGCAATCAGAAGAGGTGGAGCTAAAAGCATAGGTGTGGCTAGTAGCAGAGGCGGGGCTAGCAGCAGAGGTGTGGCTAGCAGCAGGGGTGTGGCTAGCAGTAGAGGTGGAGCCAGCAGTAGAGGTGGCGTTAGCAGAGGTCTGGCTAGCAGCGGTGTGGCTATCAGTGGAGGTGGAGCTAGCAGTATAGGTGTGGCTAACAGTTGTGGCAGAGCTAGTAGCAGAGGTGGTAGGATACAGTAGTAGGATACAGCACAGTTAAATCTATAAAGTTGACAACTAAAGAGCTCCTAAAAAAGTGACAATCTTCCATAAAAGTGAAGTCTTCCATAACAGTCACAGCCATAGATCCCCCATAACAGTGAAATCCCTAGACCCCTATAACAGTGGCAACCATTGATCCCCCATAACAGTGACAGCCATAAATCCTCAAATAACAGTGACAGCCCTAGACCTCTATAACAGCCATAAATCCTCCACAACACTGACAGCCATGGCCATTGCCCATAAAAGTGGCAGACAATACTACTCCCACCATAAGTGACATCCCTAGACACCTATAACAGTGACAGCCATAAATCCTCAAATAACAGTGACAGCCATAGCTAGTCTCATACCAGTGACAGCCACAGACTCCCCTATAAGAACAGTATGACACATAAATCCCCCTATAATCAGGGGTGGAACTGCTGGGGTAGCAGATGTAGCAGCTGCTACAGGGCCCTTGGCATCCCCAGGTAGGAATGGGTAAAATCACCATCTTTGTTCACCTTTCTGCATTGTTTATACAGGTGTGTATACAAATAACCGCGCCCCCTTGTGGTCAAGTACCCTAGAGTAACTCAATCTACAAGTAAACAAAATAAAAATCTTAAGAAGTTCAAAAGTCCTAAAAAAGTTTGCCATTTTACAAATAAAAATATTAAAATAATAAAAAAATACACATAATTAGTATCGCCACACCCTTTAAAGGGTTCGGGATTTTTAAAATAAAACATTTTTTTTCCCAAATTGTAAAACACTGAAAAAAAATTTCAAAAAAACGCCAAAAAATTGGGATGTTTTTTGCTCATTTTTACTTTGCAAAGATAGTGGGGTAAGATCGGTTTTAAATTTGTGAAAAATTTACATAAAAAAAGATAATATACAAAAAAATAAATTGTAGAAAAACAAAGAAAAGAAATAAAAATTTTTAATTTCCCCAACCAGCTCTCTAAAAACTCATGATTTTTTTAATTTCTGCAAGAAATTAAAAGGGGTTTTTTTCTGCAAAAAAAAAATTCCCTGTTCTTTTTGGCCCGGGGGTGGGAAAATTTTTTTTTTAAAAAGTTTCCCTTCCCCCAAGGTTCCTCAGCGTGCTGCTTGGAGCTTAAGGGGCCCCCCCGCTGCTCTTGATTTCGGGTTTTTAACAAAAAAAAGAAAAGCTCATGCTCCAGTGTAAGTAAAATGAGTGCTAGCCATATTTTTTTTTTGCAGGGCAATAATTTAAGAGTCTCTCTTATGTTCACTTCAATAATTTGGTCTTTATGCAAACAGTTAAAGAGGTATTCAGACATATATCGTGGCATAGCCATAGCCTGCAACTTTTGAATACATTTGGTCCATTTCCCAGTCCCTAGCGGGTATTTGGGGGTTTTAAAAAGGGTGCAGATTACATCCTATTGTACCCCACAAGAAAAGTTTTAACCTTTCGTTTAACTAGACCAAATGTTGACTACACTTTGTCTGTTACAGGCTATGCCACAGTTTTTTGGTTAAATACTGTGGGGACGGCTAAAATTTTGCCCCTGTTTCCCATTTGGTGGAATATACCAGAGTGGTTTTGCGAATGCCACCAAGGTATGGGGCCCTTTGGTGGGGGAAATTGGAAAGCCCGGTTTAGATGTATTGTCAGCCCACAAAAGGGGTTTGGCAAAGGTATATGGTTATTTTGGGGCTTTTCAGCCTTTTGGGGGGTCGGTCTTTTTGGGGATTAGCCCAATGTGTAGGGTGGGTTTTGGGTTTCCCCATTTTCCCCATTTTCCCCCCGTTGTCCGGGGGACACATTTTGGCCCACATCCCTGGGGGGCCTATAAAAGCCTGTGATTTTCGGTTTTTTGGGGGGCGTGGCCTGCTACCTGCAGTGTGGAGCAGGGAGGGGGACCCAAAGAGGCTTGGGCCCGAGGCTTGAGGAAAGCCTGGAAAAGGAGGTCGGTGGGGGCTCTGGTTTTGGAGGGGCTTTTGAAAGTGGGCCGGACCCGGGGTAGTGGGGAACCTCTACTTTTGGTTATTTGGCCCAGACGGGCCTAGGTTTTTTATTTGTGTTTTTTCTTTTGTACTTTCCTGTGTTTAAATAAACTGGTTGGGGCCCATTTAAAACCCCAAAGCGGGTGTCTAAAGTCCCTTTACGTTTTTAAAAGGGGACGGCGATCCGGAGGCAATCCCCCTACGCGGTCCAAGATGGGGGCCCAAAAAGGTGATTTTAAAAAGCTTACAATTGGTGGAGGATGTGGGTTTTTGGCACAAAAGGGCAAGAGGGGTTTGAGGGGCCCCAAAGGGGTCGTGCAGGAAGATCCTGAAATGAAAATTTGGCTGAAACAATTTACTTTGGACTTCTGAATTGTCCCTGTATAAAAGCTTGTTTGGAAGAGATACCCCTGTAAAAGGGACTTTTTCCCTGTTTTGGGAAGGCTCCCAAAAAGTCCACAAGGGGAGTTTTCTTTTAAAGGAGAGGGGGACGCCCCCAGTAAAAAGACGGTGTTTTGGGTGTTTGGCCTTGTGGGGTTTTTAAAGGGGACTGTGCTGTCTAAAAAAAGTCTGGGGTTGTTTGGTGTTTTGGGAGTATAATAAACGCCCCGGGCGCATTTTTTAAACAGGGGCTAAAGGAAAAAAAAGCAAATTGCCAATGGGTTCCAAGTTTGCGGTGGTGTCGGGAAAAGGGCTGAGCCAAAAAGGGAAAAAGCCGGGCTGCCAAAATTCCCCAACCCTGACTGGGGGAAACGGATCCCTTCAAGTGGAAATGTGCTGGGGGGAGGCTGCCCGGTTCCCAAGGGGGCCAGGGTTTCCCAAAGTCCCCGGAGAATGGCGTCGCCCAGAGGTGTGGATGTGGCTGTTGCTAGGGGCAACCAACCCGATGCTGTCGGAGCGGATGCCCTGGGGCCCAGGGGCCTTTATCCCAATCGAAAAAGGGGTCCGCTTCGGAGGGGGACGAATTTTCCCAAAAGGGGCCCCTTTGCCCTGCCGTTCCCCGTGGGGAAAAACCGCCTTAAATAGCAGGAGCCTGCTACCACCATCCAGCAGAGGGAGCCGTGCTGGAGGTGCCACGAGTGGAGGTTGTGTCCGGGAATGCCCTTTAAGGAGGAGGCCGGAGGGGTCGCAGCTGCAAGCCCGGGGTTTTCCCAGGGGGAAATTAAGCCCCCCCCAATGGCTGAGGGAGACAGTCCCCGGAGGGGTTCCCGGCAAACCCGACACCTTTCCCCGTGGGGGAACTGGCCCAAAAGACCTGGAAAGACTGCCCCAAAGTGGGGTGTATTGGGGGTAAACCCGGTGTTGGCTGCCGGCATGGTGTATGAAAACCCGGGAAAGGGATCTTGCAGAGGCCCGACATTTTGGGCCTGAGCGGGGAAAAAAGGGGCGGGCGAAAGCAGGGTTGTGAGTTGTGGACTCAGTGTCCCCCGGTTGCTTTTTCCTGAAGGGTTTGGGTGATTGGTTAAAAATTTTGGGGTTTTGTTAATGTGCTAGCGAAAATGATGTTGATGATAAAAAAGAATAATGTATTGATCACTTCTACTGAGGCCCACCATTCTGGCAGGAGGGGGAAAAGGCCATAACACAAGGTAGCTCCAGCTTTTGCTGTGTTTTGGGTGGGAAAAATGCACTGTGTGAACGGGGCTGCAGCGGGGGGGGAAATTTAGGCTAGTGCGCCCCTAGGGTTTTGGGGGAGAGCAGCCTGGTAGCACAGGTGCTGTGTGTCCTTTTGAGGGTTAGCCAGCAGTTATGTTCTGTTCCTTTTGGTCCCCCGAGGGTGTTTGCATTTTTTCTAATGGAAACTCTGCAAGTGTGTGGCCTGAAAGAGAGGAGGTAACCAAAGAAGGTGATTGCTCTGTGCTGTTTGTGAGGAGGTTTGGGGTTCATGTTAAACCTGCAGTCAAAGAGGGGGAGGTTGGGGCTTAGGTGCGCCCCTAGGAGCAATGGTAGATAGTGACCCCGGAGGGGGTTTTTGTCAATTTTGCCCCTGGGTTAGTGGGGTTTTCGGGAAAACCCAAACCAAAGGGGCTCCTGCTTATATGGACCCAAAAAAAAGGGAAAAATGCCCGTGGGAAAAATAAACCCAAACTAAATCTGTGTTGGGAATAGGCTACTAGGGCTGATAGCGCTGTTTGTGAGGTTGTCAAAGGGAAAAAAACCCTGTGAATTTTCCCGGGGATGCGGGGCTGAAGGTGGTGACTTTTTTTGCGAGGTTTTGCTGGTTTTTCCCCATGGGTTTTAAAATGGCTTTGACCCGTCAGTTGCCCCGTGGGGGAAAGGGGTGCATGGTATGAGCCCAAAAACTGGTTGTTTGGGGACCATTTTGTCTCTGCCCCTAAGGTTGTAGGGAAACCCTTTTCCCCCAAAAAGGAGCTTTGACCCCCGGAGGGGCCCGGGCAAGGTGGAAAGCCCCCGGGCTTTTCAGAAAGGGGGGGGTTTTGTGGGCCCGGGCCCGGGGGAAAGTAGCTGCCTGTTTCTGCCACTAGGTGGAGATATAAACCCGAGTTTGGGATATGCGACATGCCACCAAGGTTTTGTGGCCTTGGGGGAAAAGGAGCCGGGTCGTTTTTATTGTCACCCCACTAAGTGGTTGGCCCAAAAGGGTTTTGGTTTTTTTTGGTTTTCGGCCCTTCTTGGGGGGCGGCTCTTATTGGGAGTAGCAATGTGTCGGGTGGGTGTCTTGCCCCCCATGTTCCCCTGTTCCCCCTGTCCGGACACATTTTGGACACCCCCCCCCGGTGGGGCCTATAAAAGCCGTGATAAAAGGTGTTTTGGGGGGCGTGGCCTGCTACCGGGGAGTGTGGAGCGGAGAGGAGCTGGCAAAAGGGTCTGGGCCCAGAGGTTGAGGGGAAAACCTGGAAAAGGGGAGTTTTGGTGAGGGGGCTCTGGTTCTTGGGGGGCTGTGCAAATAGGGGACAGGGCCCCTGGTAGTAGAGGGAACCCCTTTCGTTTTGTTAGTGGCCAGGGCGGCCTAGGTGGTTTTTTTTGTGTTTTTTCTTTTGTAAAATTTTCCGTGCCTAAAAAAAACTGGGTTGGGGGGCCAAATTAAACCCAAACGGGTGTCTGAGTTTCCTTACCCTTTTTTTACCAAGGCGGGAAACCAGGAGCCCCAATCCCCCTACGCTGGGGCCCAAAATGGGGCCAAAGCCCTGAGTGAAGCTTCAATACCTTTATCAGTTTTTTCCCCTTTTTTGATGGGGTGATTGTATTAAGATGTTTGCAAAAACCCGGGGAGTCCCAGAGAAGCAGGGCCCCAAAAACAAAATTTTGGATGGGGACCCCCCCCCCAACCTCCCCGCCCCGACCCTGTAACCCGGAATGCTGTTTGATAAGTAGATAAAACAAAGGGTAAATAAATTTACCCTACATATCAAACCTATATTACCAAAAAAAATCCCCTATACCCCAGACAACATTTTCTAATAACCTATTACATAGGAAACCCGATTTTACCCCCAGGGAAAATGGGCCACAAAGGGGGCTGAAAAATATCCCTTTCCCCCTTTTAAAGTTTAGTACACAAAGACCAAAAATACCCCAATACAGTGACCTTTTTAGTGGTATATATAGTGTACCCCAGGGTCCCGCAAACTGTTTATTACTCCATTTCAGTGACTTTTTAGTGGTATTTCCGGGCCAGGGTCTGCAGGAAATGTTTTTTAGCCTTCCCTTTCGTGACCATATAGTGATAGATATCAGATACACAGGTGCTTTTAAATTTGTTTTTTTACATTTAGGGCCCCCACGGGTGGCATCTTTTTTTGGGAGTTGTTCCCCTTTCTTTTTCTTTCCCATCGGGGCCAGGGCCTCCCTGGGGTTTGACCCCTTTCCCTTTCCCGTTCCCCCCCCCCCCCAAATCCCCCCCCCCTGTAAAAAAAAAAAAAAAAAAAAAAATTTACCAAACCCCAACTTAAAAAAAACCTGAGGGTCCTCACTTTTTTTAATCATTTGCCCCCCCCCCTCATATTTCAAACTCCCCCTTTATAAGGCTTTAAAAAATTTTTAATTTAAATTTCCCCCCGGTAAATTTTGGGGGCCCCCCCGTCGGTATGTAGGTAAACGGGGCACCCGGGGGGAGCTAGGTTAGCTTAGCACCCACCGGGCAAATAGCTAGGTTGCTTGGGGGATGTAGGCGTTTGGCCCCCGGGCAGTAGCTTTGGGGGTTCCCCATGAGGTGAATGGGGGCCCCCCGTTGCTTTGGGCCCCCCTGTAGGGGAGGGAAAAGGGGCCCCCGTAGATTTTGTGCCCCCCAAATTTTAGGCAGAAAAGTCCCCCCCCCCCGCAGATTAGTGGCCCCCCTGTAGGCAGAATTGTTCCCCCGTAGATTTGGGGCCCCCTGTGGGGAGAATAGTCCCCCCCCCCTGTAGATTAGGCCCCCTTTAGGCAGAAAAAGTTCCCCCCCCCCCCCCTGTTTGATTAAGGGGCCCCTTTTAGGCAGAAAAGTTCCCCCCCTGTAGATTTAAAGCCCCCTTTTAGGCGAATAGTTCCCCCCGTAGAAATTTGGGCCCCCTGTAGGCAGAATAGTCCCCCCCCCTGTAGATTAGAGAACCCACTGTAGGCAATAGTTCTCCCCCCCAAGCAATTGGGGCTCCCTATAGGATAGTTCTCCTCCCCCCCTTTTAGGGCCCCCTGTAGGATAGTCCCCCCCCCTCTGGGAGCCCCTGTGGGTTAGTTCCCCCCTTTAGAGCCCTCCCCCCTTGGCTCACAGACCGGCCCCCGCAGCTCTGTACCCACCGCAGTGAACTGTTGTGTTCACTGCCGGCGGGCCCAGGAGCGGTATCTCCGGGGTAGCAGAGGTGATAGCAGCTGTCGCGGGGCCCCCCCACGCCACCGGACCCCGTAGCAACTGCTACCCCTGTAGTTACGCCCCTGAGCACAGCCTATGCACAATTAGACTTAGTACCTGCTAGTCAAAGAATGTTAAATGTGACGACTCTAGGAGTTGAAGAGAAGCCTGGCCTGCATTAGAGGAGTCGAGGATTGGGAAGAAATGAGTAATGAGTGTGAATATTTGGATCTGACAAATGGAGTCTGAGCTATAATCTGAGGTCTGGATACTGGAATCTAGTTGTTTTTTTTTTGTTTTTTTTTAAGCCCTAAGAACGTGCAACTAACACCAAAATGCACAAAAAAAAGTGCAACACAAGGGCCACACAAAAACAGTGCATCGGGATACGGTCTATCGCAGACCCATACTAAAAAGTAATGGGTCCCCCATATACCTGGAACAGAAGAGTATCCCTGCCGGGCCAGAAGGCACCTGCACAGGGATACACGATACATATTCCCTTCTGCCGAAGCAGAGAGAGGACAAAATGCTCCCCCACCAAGCCAGAAGGCATCCGCATGGGGTCGCACAAACGGTCCTACTGCCGAAGCAGATCGGACCTACGAACATGCACATTGGCATCGGAATGCCCTGCCACACCAAACCTCAACCAAGTGCAGTCCGGGTAGCCGACTCCGAAGAGTGGCAAATGGTCCTACTGCCGAAGCAGATCGAACCTACGAACATGCACATTGGCATCGGAATGCCCTGCCACACCAAACCTCAACCAAGTGCAGTCCAGGTAGCCGACTCCGAAGAGTGGCAAATGGTCCTAATGCGAAGCAGATCGAACCTACGAACAATGCACATTGGCATCTGGAATGCCCTGCCAACACCAAAACCTCAACCAAGTGCAGTACCGGTGTAGCCGACTCGAAGAGTGGCAAATGGTCCTACTGCCGAAGCAGATCGAACCTACAAGTCTTGCACATTGGCGTTCAGAATGTGCCTGCCAAACCAACTTCGACCAAGTGCTCACTGGTGGCCAACTCCAAAGAGTGCCGGGGTTTGCAGGGGAGAAAGGAACCAGATGGCCACACATTCTCCCTCTAGACCTCGGGGGGGTCCCAGAAGGGTACCGCATCCCAAAATCCAAACACAGACAGTGACACACAAAACACACGTGACGTGAAAAATAAATAAGTGAATGTGCGCAGTGGATACTGCCCGGACATAAATTATAAAAATTGCCCTATTGCCTAGCCAGAAGGCCGGGGAATAAGGACGTGTGCTCAAACGGACAGTGAAAGTTAAAGTGCCATGCAAATGTGCCAAGACTCATGTGGGGTCCCATACCCAGTGAGTTCAGGCACCCCGGGTTGTCAATCCTGGGGCACATCACACTTAGGGCTTCATAGTCCCCTCAAGCCATCCTGGCTTCGATCCTGAAGGGGGGGGGGGGGGGTCACCTACGGCTGCTGGCTTTCAAGCAACCGCGTACACTCCCTCCCTACCCCCAGTGTGGTTCTCCATTCCGACACAGCCATCCTATAGCGGCCCCCGGCTACAACCGCCAAGACAACTGATAAGAACAGATACCACACTTGATCTTAGCCAAGAGGCCGAGAAGCGATACTGGGATCTAGTATGGGGTCTGAACATAGTGTCAGAGGTCTGGATCAGGACCGCCATCAGGAAAGTGTCTGGCCCCCTCCCAAAACAAAAAAAAACATTGGGTGAACAGGGAAAAAGCTAGTTTTTGGGGGAGGATTTTGTGGAAACTTACAATGTGATACTAATGACACGTTATCTTTCTTTTGTGGGACAGTAAAATTCCTTCAATTAAAGTGTTTAATGTGTTTTACCAGTTTTTCTTAGACCAATAACCTCTTCCATCAGCTGAGCTGTGTCAGGGATAAGTTGTTATGGGGTTAAGATTTTTATTTGAATCCTTTTCCATTTTAGGGTGCATATGACTTTATCACCTTTAATTCCAATTTTATAGCAATAGTGAGGTGATTGACAAATCAAATTTTGATGACAGTAACATTTAAAAATAATGTAGTTTTAAATCTTTTTTTTTCTTCCTGTCTCACCTGGGTATATGTGCAAATGATTGTTAGTACAATATATACATGCACTATACTAACTATAACACACACTGACTATAATACTCAGATAAAACACCCTGACTATAATAACCCCTCATATATTACACCCTGACTATAATAACCCCTCATATAATACATCCTGAGTATAATAACTCATCATATAATACACCCTGACCATAATAACCAGTATATACTACACTGTGGCTATAATAACCTTCATATAATACACTATGACTATAATAACCTGTGTATAATACACCCTGACCATAATAACCAGTATATAATACACCTTCACCTATAATAACTAGTATATGATACACCGACTATAATAACCCATCATATATAACACCTGCACCAGGCTGCCTCCGGATTTACTTCTTTTATTTTAATCCTTGGTATTTAGATACTTAGATTACAAGTCCCATTGTTGTGGATGGGAACAAAGGTTATATATATGTGTGATCCTTTGTGTCTCCATTTTAATGTATTAGTTAGTATTTCACCTCATATGCCTTTATATCATACATGCCAACTCTCCTGATTTGAGCGGGGGGGTTCCCGCTAATAGGGGTCACCTCCAGCCCCCCCCGGAAGAGTCAGCGAACCTCCCGCTGCCAGCAGGCAGCGGAGGCTCTTTAAATGACCGCGGCGCCGGATTAGCACCAGAGCGCTGCTCCGGGGCCACCTGGGACGTTCCTTTAGGCGGGTGAGGCGGGCACCGCTCGCCAGAGGGGGCGGCCGCCCGCCTCACCCACCCGGCGATTCTGACTGACTTCTGCGGCCACGGCCACCCAGAGTCAGTCAGCAGCTGCACGCTCCGTGCGGCTGCTCGTTCAGGGAGAAGGCAGGAGGGATTGTTCCCCTACTGCTTTCTCCCTGTATGTACAGCGTTCGGCGAGTGCTGTACATACAGATCAGCGTCGCAGGAGGTGTGACGCACCGCTGTGCTCACCCTCTGCGACGCAGGAGATGTTCGGAGCTGGACGCGCTGCAGGGAGCCTGGTGAGGTAAGTAGCTTTTATTGTTTTATTTTTATTAGCTATAGGGGCATCTACCTGTATATAAGGGGCCCTACCTGGCTGTTAGGGGGCACTAAGTGGCTACAAGGGGGCACTACCTGGCTATAAGGGGGCATCTACCTGGCTACAAGTGGGCACTGCCTGGCTATAAGGAGCATCTACCTGGTTACAAGGGGGCACTACCTGGCTACAAGGGGCACTACCTGGCTACAAGGGGGCACTGCCTGGCTACAAGGGGCATCTGCCTTGCTATAGGGGGCACTACCTGGCTACAAGTGGGCACCACTTGGCTATAAGGGGCACTACCTGGCTACAAGGGGGCACTACCTGGCTATAGGGGGAACTACCTGGCTGTAAGGGGGCACTACCTGGCTACAAGGGGGCACTACCTGGCTATAGGGGGCACTACCTGGCTACAAGGGGGCACTACCTGGCTATAGGGTGTACTACCTGGATAAAGGGGGCATCTACCTGGCTAGTGGGGGGCAACAACCAGAGCCGTTATGCAGTTAGGTGAAGTGGGTGTTGCTTTTTTAAGGCATGTGACTCACCAACAAGATGGGTGTGGCCATGC
Source organism: Phyllomedusa bahiana (assembly GCA_025379985.1). NCBI lineage: Eukaryota > Metazoa > Chordata > Amphibia > Anura > Hylidae > Phyllomedusa > Phyllomedusa bahiana. Next base: position 42,103 of record JAODAL010019316.1, on the reverse strand, counting down.
AAATTTTTTACTGCGCGCCGCCCCTTCGAATCTCCCACTTTCAAAAGTTGGCAAGTATGCTTTATATTATGGCACGTAAAAGCTGCCTGTATAACTATACACTCTCTAAAGTGTTAACAAAATGGCCGCCACATAATGCTTATAGAGAAAACCACCATATAATCCAAGATGGCGCCTCCTTCCAGGACTACACCCCATGTCCGGACATTCCTGAGCTAAAAGGAGTATACCTCAGTTAAGGATGTAACCAATAGAGACTAACAGCTAGGTCCATGTGATGCTTTTTTATCTTGCTAACCTTCAAAAGTATTAAAAAACCTGCCATTTTGAGAAAAAAGACAGAAAGTGTGTTCACAGCCACAAGGCATGTTGTGATTTTCTTTCTCGGTGCACCTTTATCATCCTAGGCTAATTTGGAGACCCCACAAGGGTGTAGAGTCCCTTTGAGGTTCCATCCATATTACCATCATCCTTGAAGCTGCTGATTCATCTCCTTCAGCAAGATGCCAACATCAGCCTGCCTGCTATGAACTTTGAATCTCCAGGGACTGTGCTAGGACTCTAAAGCGTCCAGTTTGCTCAGTAGGGCTGGGTTCACACAGCATTTTTCACAGCACATTGTGAACTGCTACATGTATTTTTATGTGTGTTCCTGTCAGCTCAACAGTCACTATATAATGAAGATCAGCGCTGACAAATTGGCCTTTTCAAAACTACTCATGTATGATGCAGTACCGCTAAATAATACTTTCACCAAATAATACACCTCTACATCATACTTGCCAACTCTCCCGTTTTTGGCGGGGGGGTCCCGCTATTTGGGGTCCCCCCCCCCCGCCATCCCGGCAGAGTTGGCGAAGCTCCCGCCGCCAGCAGGCAGCGGGGGCTCTTTAAATGGCCGAGGCGACAGAGTAGCGCTAGTGCGCTACTCTGGCGCCGCCGGGACGCTTCTACAGGCGGGTGAAGCAGCCGCAGTGGCCGCTCACCCACCTGGTGCGTGTCACTGTGCAGGGAGGAGGCAGGAGGGATCGCTCCCTCCTCCCCCTGTATGTCCGCCGCCGGTGCGCGCCGTACATACAGGTCAGCGGCGCAGGGGAAGTGAAGCGCGGCTGCACTCACTCCCCCTGTGACGCTGAGGAGAGCGGCCAGACCTGGCCGCACTGCAGGAGCCTGGTCAGGTTAGTGGCTTTTGTTATTTTATTTTTATTAGCTATAGGGGGGCATCTACCTGGCTACAATGGGGGGGGGGGTCTACCTGGCAAACAATGGGGGCATCTACCTGTCAACAGAGGGGGCAAATATCTGGCAACAGAGGGGGCACTATCTGGCAACAATGGGGGGAGTCTACCTGGGAACAATAGGGGGCATCTACCTGGCAACAAAGGGGGCATCTACCTGTCAACAGAGGGGGAAACTAACTGGCAACAGAGGGGGCACTATCTGGCTACAATGGGGGCATCTACCTGGCAACAGAGGGGGCACTATCTGGCAACAGAGGGGGCACTACCTGGCAACAGAGGGGGCACTAACTGGCTAAAAAGGGGGCCATTCAACACTACTGGCCATAACAGAGGGGGCACTACCTGGCAAACAATGGGGGCATCTACCTGGCAAACAATGGGGGCATCACCTGGCAACAGAGGGGGCATCTACCTGGCAACAGAGGGGGCACTACCTGGCAAACAATGGGGGCACAACCGGGCACCAACAGGGGGCACAACCTGGCTACAATGGGGGCACTACCTGGCTAACAATGGGGGCACTACCTGGAAACAAGGGGGCATCTACCTGGAAACAGAGGGGCACTACCTGGCTAACAATGGGGGCACTACCTGGCTAACAATGGGGGCATCACCTGGCTAACAAAGGGGGCACTACCTGGCTAACAAATGGGGGCATCTACCTGGCTACAAATTTGGCTCTACCTGGCTACAAAGGGGGCATCTACTTGGCTACAAGGGGGCATCTACCTGCCTGTAAGGGGCACTACCTGGTTATGGGGGGGGCTACTACCTGGCTATAAGGGCATCTACCTGGCTTTCTTCCAAAGCCGTTATGCAGTTAGGTGGAGTGGGTGTGGCTTTTGAAGGGGCGTGGCACACTGACAAGATGGGCATGTCCATGCAAATTTCTGTCGCGCCACGCTACGCGCGCCGCCCACTACAATCTTCTGCTTTTTCGCTTTCAAAAGTTGCCAACTATGCTCTACATGGAGCAAATATAACATACATATTACCTTCATGCTGGTACTAAAAAAATCCCACAATACTAAGACCATCAATTCTAATTTTACCACTACCTAAGGACCATATAATACTGCAAGACTATAACCACATACGAGCACCACATAGTGACTACCCGGTGTACACAGGCTCTCCAGACACAGCAGTGATTATAGTGTAGTTACAGCCAGTGACTCGACCGTGCCGTCTTTTCTGATTGGAGTGGTCGTCTTCCCTTTGTTTTTTCCTTTCAGCCTAGAACGCCATGATGACTTCTCCCACTATGATGACTTTTCCCTTGTCGCTGCAGAATTTGCCACACACACATCTGAATCCTCACTTTTCCAGTAGCTCCTTACCCATTCCCTATTACTGTACAAACTGCTCATGGGAAGATAGTGGGGGGTTATGGGATGATAAGTGGGGGCTATATTTTGCAGCAGGGATGGGGAGGAGGTGAGTACGAGCCGCAGCTAACAGGTACAATTTCCTGGTGGGAAAAGGCCTGGAGTTTGTGCTGTGGTCCGTACCTCCAGGATCACATTGTGCGACCTGAACCCCATCCCCTGCACCCACAGAAGATCAGCCACAGCCATGACCTTTAGGGGGTGCAGGAAGGTATAGTGTTTATATTAAATGGGTATATAGGCCCCCTTGGTAGTTATATATGCCCCTCAGAAGGTAGGTTTATAGGTAACCTCTTTAGGTAGGTAGGTATATAAGTCCCCTTCTTAGTTATCCAGGTAAATTGGTCCCCTTTTTAGTTAGGTACGTATATAAGTCCCCTTCACAGTTACGCAGGTACATAAGTGTCCTTCATAGTGAGATAGGTATATGTGTCCTCCATAGTGAGGTAGGTTTATGAGCCCCCTCCTTTGTTAGGTAGATATAGGACCCCTCAGATAGGTAGCTCTATAGATCTCCACAGTTAGGGCTTGTTAACATGACGTTTTTGGAACCGTTTTGGATCCGAAAATCGCATCGTCGATCGGATTCAACACGTATCCAACATGCAGGATTGCACCTATAGTTTTAAATAGGGCTTCTGCTACATCTTTCAAATCAAGAATTGACGTGACAATTCCTGGAACGGATCCGAAAGAAGCGAGTAAACCCGCATCAGCGATCACTCGTCTGAACGACGCGTTTTACATTGCGAGCACTGCTCATTGTTAGATGTGTATTTGGGTCCATCTAGATGGACCCAAACACAAATCTAAGAACGTAGTTTCACACGTGGCCCAACGCGCCGTGTAAACATATCCTTAGGTAGGTGTTCCTTCAGCAGCTCCTAGGCTGCACCGCCCAAGCAGAGTGACTAGGCTGTGCGGCCTAGGAGAGGTAGCGGCACGATGAAGTCACTTCATTGCCCTACTACTCAATTTACTGTTGCGGGAAATCACTGTTACTGGGCCGCTTGCGGCCCTTAGGCTATGTTCACACGGCTTATTTGCGGGGTGTAATTACGGCCCGCAATTACACCGTATGGACGGGGGCGAGGTGGGAGCGGGGGGCCGGCACCTCGCCGGCTCATAGACTGTCATTACTAGCGGCGCGTATACGCAGCTGGTAATTCACATGTCACTTATCTCCCCCCGCGGGGTATTCGCCGAGCAGGGAGAGGAGATGTAATCCATAGTTCTCTATGAGAACTGTGGATTACCGTAATGACTGGGACGTATTCCAGCCGTAATTCGCGCACTACGGCGCGTAATTACGGACTGAAATACGTCCCATTTTAAGCCGTGTGAACATAGCCTTACTGTTACCAGGCCATAGCACCCCCCGTTACCAGGCTTGTTAATTTTACCAGATTTGTGAAACAAAGGGGCCCTGAATCATATTGTCGTAGTTCTGAATATTGGGGATTGCTCTGGGGTCTGTATCATATTGTTAGAGATCTGGTCACTGGGGTCTATTATAGGGTCTGCATCATATCGTCAGAGGTCTTCGTTGGATACTGGGGTCTAGAATGGGGTCTGTATCACATTGACAGAGGTCTAGAAACTTGGGTCTGGTATAGGGTTTGTATCTTATTGATAACGGTCTGGATACTGGGGTCTGAATTACGGAATGTGTCTGGTTTGGAGTCTGTAATAATTTTGGGTCTGCACTGGAGTGAAAGGATTATACAGACTTTATAAAAACTGTAACGTTATTAGAATTGCCTGTGGATTTTTTGCACTACTATCAGGGCTCTCCACTTGCAGGAGGATGATTCATATATACATGTCTTTAGGGGAACTAATGTTTTAGCATAATTCATTGTAAGCATTGCAACCCATGACCAAAATGTAACATTGTTGCATAGTAATACCAGGAATAAGGAAGCAATGAAACAGAGCATCTTGTATAGTGGGTGAAATAGACTTTTAACAAAAGCCTTGAAAAATGCATCATAGAAAACTTGTTTAGTGTAGCAGACACCACTACACGTACAGAATAGGAAGTTGCTTCCTAGACGCTAGAACAGGAATTTTAAAGAATACAGCAAAAGCAATGCAAAAATCCCCAGGTCTTCTGAGAAACTAAGCAAATCCTTCCTTTTAAATATTCCCCTAACTACCATGTAAACTTACTTGTCCATACACCTTATAGTCAGGGCCATGTACATCATTATGAACCGTTAGGAACAGCACCCAAATACATTACACCAGTCCCTACCTCTAGCTACACCCAAACATGACACTATGCCTCTAACCACACCCAAGTACACGCATATCACCCCGCTGGCTAGATAGGGAAACCCCTCTGACATCTTGTACGCAGCCTGCAGCCTACAAGACTAATCGGAAGGCAATGGGAAGGGAGCTGATTTTTTTTTTTACTGTTTGCACGTCCTAAGAACACACAAAAAGTTAAATAGGCGACCAACCCAGGGATCTCAGGCATGTGCCCCAGATTCCTGGGACATACATTCACCACCTGGTGCCCCTACGCTTGTGGGGTCCCTGGCAACTGCCTAGTGTGCCCAATGGATTATATGGCCCTGATTACAGTGTGTACAGTGTCCAGTAAGTACATGTCCTGAGCAATCCAAGGACAAGATAGTCATACCATTTTTCCAAGTAAGAAGTGCTGCCTGTTGTGTTTAGCTATTTATCTTCTCTGTTCCTTTTCACGGTTTTGTTTATATGGTTATATAACTGTATATTGTATTAGAATTAAGAGTATAAATGACCTCATGGGGCCTTTATCAAGCAGTGTTACAAGTGTAAAGCTCAAATATATATAGCATACAATTAATCCATTAATATCAATCAATTATAATTGATTGATATTAATGGATTAATTGTATGCTATATATATTTGAGCTTTACACTTGTAAAAATTACAGTGTATAATAAAGTGCATCACATAGTGATAAAACCCTGGATCCATACGTGTAATCTCTCAGAGACATATAATTATAAACAATAATCAACAAAAAAGAAACTAATCAAAACTTACAAAACAAGCCGTTAATATGTAGATGCAAAGAATCCAAACTACAGCGTTCATGTTTCTAAACTGCGCATGACCGGAACTCACTATCCTGTAAAACACTATACCCTTATTATGAACTTCTTTCAGTATGCACCTATTTGGTCTCCATGAGTTTCCCAATTCTTATGCATAAACTTATTTGTAGCAATGACCAAACCGTTAAACGTCTTTTCTTTCTTTATTCATATTGCAATTTAAAACAGACAACAGTCAAAAAAGTATAGAAAAATACTTAACATGCAACAGCATAGTCCATTATTCAAGCAGCATGGCAATGAGGATAAGCTGGAGGACAAGAGCCGCGCGCACACCTGTGCGACGTTACGAAGACGGAACTCACTATCCGGAAACTTTGTCCACGTCCTTAGTGACAAACATCGCCATCCTGGATACCTAGGCGCACCTCGCACAGCGCACTACGCATGCGCCCTCAAGCGCTGCGTCTATGTGCTGACGGGTGCCCAACAGAGAATGGTCATCCAAGAAGCACAGTAAATCTATGGAGAGGGTAACAGCGCATCACATCCCTAACTAACGAGATAGAGCAAAGTCATCATTATCCAGTCAATAGAACCCAATCAGCAATAGCAGAAAGGGACACCCAATAGACATAAAAACATCTCCCAATCAGAATATAGTGTACTCCAACACCTTAATTCATTTAATTACATAGAAGCAGCACCGGCCATGAGCAGTTTACATTTAAAGAAGCATACAGGCAGTCCCTGGGTTACATACTGGTTAGGGACTGTAGGTTCGTTCTTAAGTTGAATTTGTATGTATGTCGGAACCAATATATTTAGTACATGTATGGTGTATATGTATGGTGTGTAATTATAGGCAGGTATATGTCCCCATAGCAGGTATAGCAGGTATATGTCCCCCAGCGTAAGGAGTATTCCCCCATAGCAGGTAAGCAGTATGTCCCCCATAGCAGGTATAGCTCCTCCATAGCAGGTATAGGCAGGTATATGTCCCCCATAGCAGGTATAGGCAGGTATATGTCCCCCATAGCAGGTATAGGCAGGTATGTCCCCCATAGGCAGGTATATGTCCCCCATAGCAGGTATAGGCAGGTATATGTCCCCCATAGCAGGTATAGGCAGGTATATGTCCCCCATAGCAGGTATAGGCAGGTATATGTCCCCCATAGCAGGTATAGGCAGGTATATGTCCCCCATAGCAGGTATAGGCAGGTATATGTCCCCCATAGCAGGTATAGGCAGGTATATGTCCCCCATAGCAGGTATAGGCAGGTATTTGTCCCTCATAGGCAGGTATAGACAGGCTATAGGCAGGTATTTGTCCCTCATAGGCAGGCTATATGCAGGTATTTGTCCCTCTAAGGCAGGTATAGCCTGAAATATGTCCCCCATAGCAGGTATAGTCAGGTATATGTCCACTCATAGGCAGGTATATGTCCCTCATAGCAGGTATACGCAGGTATATGTCGCCCATAGCAGGTATAGGCAGGTATAGGTCCCCTCATAGACAGGTATAGATAGGGCTTATTAAAAATAAACAAATACAAATACTCACCTCACTCCCCCGCTGCTCCGTGGCTTACCTCCGACTCCTGGTCTTCTGGCACAGGCCGGTGATGTCATCAGGCTGCCCAGGCAGCGTAATTACATTGCACGCTGCCTGTGCCGGAGACTCCGGAAGGTCGAGAGTCTGCTTGTGGCCTTCCGGAGTTCTATTGCGGAGCAGGGAGCACTCGCTCTCTGCTCCGCAATAGAGTCTTCGGCTGTATTCGCGCCGGGAGGAGGCGCATACAGCCGAAGTGATCCCCGCCAGTGCCCGGGTCATGGCAGTGCCCGGACGCGGACGCGGACTGGAGAGTCAGCTGTATGCGCTCCCAGGAGTCGCATACAGCTGCGAAGATCGCTGAGAACGCCCGGCCCACCGCAGCGTCCGTACGCTGTCGGCTGTCCCTGGCTTGCGTCGTTCCGGTCCCCGTTCGTAACTAGAGGACAGACGTAAGTCGGAACGACGTAAATCGGGGACTACCTGTATATATATTTCACAATCATAATAGAAAAAAGGATTGTCTCCGCCTCCTTGACTCCCCCGTCAATAAGATCTGTAGAAAAAGAAAAAAGAAAAAAAGAAAAAAATAATAAATATAAACAAAAACAACATACACTGCACCAAATGTCAACCGTATCAGCTCATTTTATTAGAAATTATAAAATCCAGATTAAGGCCATTAGGTTTCAACAAATTAAGCCTAAAAATCCATTGCAATTCACGTTTTTTTAAGAAGAGTAATCCGATCACCACCTCTTTTGGGCATAGGTATATGATCCAAAATCATAAACCTAAGATCTTTCTCAGAATGTCCAAAATCTGCAAAGTGTTTTGAAACCGGAAGATCTTGTCTTTTTTTTCTAATAGAGTGTCTATGATTATTCAATCTAGGGTGTATATCACATCTAGTCTCACCTACATAAAGTAATTGGCAAGGGCACCATAACACATAGATAACCCAATCTGAATAACATGATAGAAACATTTTTATCTTAAACTCTTCAGAAGTACCTGGATGTTTAAAAGAAGAGCCCTTACAAATTAAGAAACAGTTAATGCAGCTAAAACATGGAAAACATCCCACTCTAGAGCTACCTGTCAAAGATAACTGAACAAATTTTTTAGAAGGAACCATGGATGTGACCAATCTATCCCAAAGGTTCGGAGGTCTACGATAGGAAAAAAGGGGAGGAGTCTGAACTCCAATACATCAGGGAAACTATGCTTAAGGATAGACCAATGTTTCCTAAATATGTTATTAATAGACTGACTAGCCTCATTATAAGTAGAAACAAAAACCGATCTTTTAATTTCTCATTATTTACTTGGTAACAAAGTTTGAGCTCTATCAAGAGCACGAACTCGATTAGCATGCAAATTCAATAATTAATTAAGGTATCCTTGATCACCAAACTTCTCAACCATATTTATTAGAGAGGATTCAAAGTTCTGCTCATCTTCCACAATTCTTCTGACTCTAAGCATCTGACTATAAGGTAAGGCTCTAATCATTGGTTTAGGATGGAAACTTGTAAAATGTAATAAAGTATTTTTATCAGTCTGTTTAGTGTAGTAGTCAACCTATTATCCACAATCGTAACAACAGTATCCAAAAATTGTAAATCCTCATCTATAGAGTTCAAATATGAATGAAACAAAGTTAACTGTTCAACAGACCCTGTCCAAATGAGGAAGACGTTGTCTATGTAACGCCACCTTCCCAGAACATTCTGGAAATGGTGGGACACATAGACAAAGTCCTCCTCAAAGGACGAAACAAAAATATTGGGGCAAGTAGGGGCAACATTCGTGCCTATGGCGGTACCCATCAATTGTAAATAAAATTTATCCTGGAATAAAAAATAATTACAAGTCAATACTATTTTCAAAAGAGATAACACAAAATCCTTATCAGAGTCAGAAAACTTAGCCAAACTTAAGGCTTGCTCAACAGACTTCAAACCACTTTTGTGTTTAATAGATGTATACAGACTAACTATGTCAAATTACACTAGGATAGCTCCTCCAGGAATAAACAGATCTATAATTTTCATAAAAATTCCGTGATATCACGTATATGGGATTTAGCCTGAAAGGCCAAAGGTCTTAGAACTCTGTCAAGAAAAATAGAAATATTGTTGAAAAGGGAACCTCTACCAGATACTATTGGGCGTCCTGGGGGGTTACTTAGGGACTTATAAATTTTCGGTAGCAAATATAAAACAGGAGTGATTGGAAATTTGACTATAAGAAAATCCCTCAATTCTTTGCCAATTATACCCTCTGTAAGCGCTTTTTCCACAATGTCTGTAACCTTTTTCTCAAATTCCCATTTAGGATCATGTAGTAACCGCCGATAAACCTTAGTATCACCAAGTTGCCTATTTGCCTCTCTAATATAACAATCAGTATCCATAATCACTATAGCCCCGCATTTATTAGCGGGCTTTATAGTGATATCTGAATTAGAAATTAGGGGCGACATGTATGAATTCGAATGCGTATTTTTTTTTATTTGGCGCCGACACTCCAGATTTTTGGCGCATTACATAGAGCCTAGTGCGCCAAACTTCTCTCAAAGCTTGGCTCATTACACTCTATGCCCATACAAAGTTTGGCGCATTAAGCTCAATGTAATGCGCCAAACTTGTATGGGCATAGAGTGTAATGCGCCGATCTTTGAGAGACAGATGAAGGTGCTTTGAAGTGGATTATTACATCTCGTATTCAGTGTATAATGCGCCTGAATGTATGAAAGTGGTTTTTTGTGCGTTCATAAATGGAGTCTAAAGTTCCCGCCCCTCGCCTGGGTGTTTGGCGCATAATGCATTACATGCGGCAAACATGTATAAAGGCTATAGATAGGCTGGAAATAAGAGAAAAGTCATTAGAATAGCATGTCAGTGAAACTATGAAACTATGAAACTATGGGACTGATCTTGCTTGGTGGACTACAGATCCCAGCAATACCTGTGCTGTGCTGGCTTTTGCTGTATGTAGAATAAAGGGTGAGAGCAGCAAAAGTACATTTCCAATTTAATGTAGTAAAAATTTTTAAAAATCTGAACCACATCATGAGTGGTTATTTATTGTAAAATTAGTTTTAGATTCTATGAATTTTAAATACATTTTACAGGAGATATTTTTATATTTTTGGGATATTATATATTTTTATATTTTATATGATAACATTTTTATTACATTTAAATAATTTTATTTTATATAGTTTGATAATTATTAGAAATTACTTTTTATAATTGTACTGATATAAGTGGAGAAATAAGGGACATTTTTTGCCCTAACAGCAAATCTAACCCACTGATGATGTTGTTCAGATTTTTTACTACATTAAATGTGAAATGTATTTTTGTTGCTCTCACCCTTTATTCTACATACGGCAAGAGCCAGCACACCACAGGTCTTGCTGGGACCTGTGGTCCACCAAGCAGGATCAGTCTCATAGTTTCTATTAACTGACTTGCTATTCTAATGACTTTTATTTCCAGCCTATCTATAGCCTTTATACATGTTTGGCGCATTACTAATGCGCCAAAGTTTTGTTATGCGCCAAACACACAAGTGAGGCGCGGGAACTTTAGACACCACTTTCATACATTCAGGCGCATTATACACTGAATACGAGATGTAATAATTCACTTCAAAGCGCCTTCCTTCATCCGTCTCTCAAAGTTCATCTCATTACACTCTATGCCCATACAAAGTTTGGCGCATTACATAGAGCTTAATGCGCCAAACTTTGTATGGGCATAGAGTGTAATGAGTCAAACTTTGAAAGACGTTTGGCGCACTAAGCTCTATGTAATGCGCCAAAAATCTGGAGTGTCGGCGGCAAGTAAAAAAAAAAAAGTACACATTCGAATTCATACATGTCGCCCTAGATCTTTTAGACCATCAACCTCCAATGATGTAATATTAGGATTAGAAAATCTATGTTGTCTATCAGTTTTACATATCTTCAAAATATCCTGTTTAACTAAAGTCATAAAAGTGTCTAAAGCATGAGAATTAACTAGGAGAAAGAAGGTTCAGTGGTCTGAAATGAAAACCAGACCGTATTTCAGACTCAGGAAAACATTCAATTGATCCTTAAACCATATTTTTAACTTCAACTGATGAAAAAAAATAATGTGGATCAAGTTCCAAATTAAACCATTCAATATTAGAATTTGGACAAAATGATAGTCCTTTGGATAATAATTTCAACTGTGCATCTGTCAAAGAAAAAAAAGAAATATTTACCACCAAAGAAGTATTTATTTCTTTTTCTGGGATGTTTTCTGGGATGTATTCTTGTTGGCCTTTTGTTGTCTGGTTTTTCCTGGTTTTACTTGTCGATGACCTCCTCTACCTTTTGGTTTCTTGTGGTATGAGCTGTTAAACTGTGATCTAAAAAAACAGTATTGTCATCCAAAGTATAAGAACGAGATTGGACATCCTTTTTCCTAGTATCCCGTCGTATATAAGGAGAGTCAGAACTCCATGAGTACTCCTTTCCCTCCTCATAGTCCCGTTGATCACGATGCCATTTACGGACGTTTCCTCAAATTCGGATCTAAATTTTTCCAAAAAAGTATTCTGCTTATCAAAAAATATTTTAGTCCTCTATTGAAAGTTCCATTTTGAAAGAAGATGTTACATCAGAAATACACAATTTCAAAGTGGACAAATCTTTTTGTAAAAATTCCATATTTAGCAAAATTATGTCAAATGCATATTTATTAGAAATTTGTTCAGATCTAGCATGAAATTCTGAGTCATGAACAAACAAATTGAGTCTTAATTGTGAACGCATGCCTCTTGGAATTTCATGCTGTTTGTAATATTCCCTCTTTATATTGTATCCTCTACTTAAAAATTGTGAGCATAATTTGTCTGCTTCTTCCACATAGTCTCTCGTTCTTGTACAGTTCCGTTTAATTCTCAAAAATTGGCCCTTTGGTATGTTTGCCATTTATCTAGATGGCTCTCAAACATACCAAAGGGCCAATTTTTGAGAATTAAACGGAACTGTACAAGAACGAGAGACTATGAGGAAGAAGCAGACAAATTATGCTCCCAATTTTTAAGTAGAGGATACAATAAAGAGGGTTTAGAAGCAACTAAGGAAGAAATAAAGAAGATCCCGCAAGAAGTACTTTTAAATAAACATAATAGCAATAATGAGGAATATAAAACTACTATATAGGAGGAGAATATAATAGAACAACAAATAGCCAAACTCCCTATTATAACTCAGTATCATGATCATACAAATTTTTTTAAAAACAGAATTTATAAACATTGGTCTTTTTTTAAACAGGATAAAATTTTTGGAGAATTTTTGTCAAAGAATCCTAGATTTTTAAGAAAGCAAGGAATTTAGGTAATTTTATAGCACCTACGGTTAAAAATATGGTCAAACCTTCAGTTAAAAACACCGGCAGTAATGGTATTGACACAGGAATTACCTGGTTGGAAAATAACCATATAAAACGGTCCGGTTTTTACTCATGTGGACATTGTTATGCATGCCGACGTTGCCATGCTAATAAAAGTAAAACTTTAAATTTTAGTAATGGAACTACTTCTGAACATTTTGAAATTAAAGATCATATTACATGTCAAACCAAATATGTAATATATGCGATAATATGCCCATGTGACAAAATGTATATAGGTAGGACAAAACGTCCATTATATGTTCGTTTGAGAGAACATTTTTATAACATTCAGAGAGGGTATTTAGGACATCCACTATCCAGACATTTTTGTCACCTGCATGAGAAATCCCTAAAAAATGTAAATTTTTTTGGAATTGAACAAGTTAAATTAGGATGGAGGAAAGGGGATCTTATTGGTAAGTTGTCTAGGATATAAACAAAATGGATTTTTTTAATTTAAATACTCCGGTACCAAATGGCCTTAATGTTGACATTGAAATATTGCATTTTAAATAAGGAACACAATGCATGATGGTACTTGCATATATGTATATTTTTAAGGATTTATTTAGGGATTATCATTATTATTATTATTATTGTATCTTTTGGGATTTATTACTTTTAAGGATTATATAATGCTAGTGAGAATTTAGTAAAAAAAAAAAAATTAATATTTTGATAATAAAGATTAAGATTTTTTATATTTAAATCTAATCGCTTTCATCTAAACTGACAGAAAGAAAGGGATGGTAGTTAATGCTAGCTTGGCAATTCCAATGCAGCCCTGATGAAGGAAGCCGTGATTTCTTCCGAAACGCGTTGGACTTTTATATTGGACAAGTCTCTGTAGTCTAGGTGACGTCACCTTAGTCTGCCAGTTAGTGTTTCCGTGGTGGATATCTGAGCGCTGCCGGCCGGAGCGCTTGGTTTAATTTGAACACGAACGTTCCATTCCTTACTTTGTCAGTAAAGTGGATCGCTGTGGATATAATACGATCGCTGTGGATATAATACGATCGCTGTGGATATAATACGATCGGATGCATTTTATGGAAAGAGCTTTTAGGTACGTTGCAAGAGTTCTTGTAATTTTTGGTGCTTTTATGTGTATTTTATAACGACCTTTAGTTGTGAGATACGGAGTTGATTAGGGTAGAAGAGCTGATTGTGGACTAACCACTGGATCAGGTGGTCACCATTGCGTCAATCAACAGTGATTGTTGAGCTATTTTATTTTCTGGAAAGTTGCTACATTTAGTTGGGAGACATATAGAAGAGTTAGCGCTGGTGTCATTTGTTTCTATAGATATTTGGTAATTTAAGTTTGGGAAATAGGCAGAGTAATCCCTTGACATTTTTTTAGCAGCTCTCTCTTATATTGGCGCTTGTGCTTTATACTTTTTACATTGTATAAATTATCTAAATGTATTTGCATTTTGCAGTGAGAAATAAGTATTTGATCCCTCTGCAAAACAAGACATAATACTTGGTGGCAAAACCCTTGTTGGCAAGCACAGCAGTCAGACGTTTTCTGTAGTTGATTATGAGGTTTGCGCACATGTCAGGAGAAAATTTGGTCCACTCCTCTTTGCAAATCATCTCTAAATCATTGGAGCTTCATCTTCCTCCATAAGTTTTCTATGGGATTAAGGTCTGGAGATTGGCTAGGACACTCCATGACTTTAATGTGATTCTTTTTGAGCCTCTCCTTTGTTGCCTTGGCTGTATGTTTTGGGTCATTGTTTTGCTGGAAGACCCAGTCACGACCCATTTTTAATGTCTTGGCCGAGGGAAGGAGGTTGTCACTCACAATTTTACGATACATGGCTCCATTCATTCTCCCATTGATGGGGTGAAGTAGTCCTGTGCCCTTAGCAGAGAAACACTCCAAAACATAATTGGCGACATGTATGAATCTCGGCATGTCGGAGCGCACGTTTTCGTGTATGTCGGCGTCCGAGGAGGTGCGCTCATACATACGGTGTAAAGTCCACCGCGCCTCGCCAGTGTGTGAGGCGCAGTGCGGGACTTAGGTGCAGAAGGACTGCGCCTATCATGTATTCCGATTCGAGACAGGCTGGAAAACAGCGAGAAATCATTAAACATGTTAGTGAAAGAGTTGTCTTTCAAATGAATGAATGAATAAAGAGAAAAATCAAAGCTGTCTAAAAGCGATTAAATGTAGTGAAAAAGTGGATCATTAAAAATCAAAGTGAAAATATAGAAGATCGCTAAAGAAATAAATATCAGCTCGAGAAAGGGGGCGTGACCCCCGAAACGTCGCGTGACCGCGTGAGAGGTGCGCGGACGAATCAACAGCCAGCTGTCGGCAGGTCAGCTCTGAGATGCTTTGAGAGACACCGAAAGCACGAGATACCGGCGTCCGCATGATTCCACTTGGACTCGGGGCTCGGGAACCCAGGACTGTATCATGGATTGCAGGTTTTGATATAGTGTCATTAAGACTTTCTCTTTTAAGAAGTTGCAACATTACACTCTATGTGTTATTGCCTAATATATATTAAATAAATATTATCGGATAAAGATATCCTATGAGCAGATGGCATAATTGCATAATCGTGAATAAAATATCAGCTCTCAGCTCCGTGAGGCATGGAGTATGATTAAAAAAAATGTTTTTATTAGGTGTAAAACATTATCTGAAAAAGAGCTCAAACCTTCTAAAAAAAATACATTAAAAAAAATCACTAACAAAAAATCAATAACTTCACAACATCAGGAATTGGGATATTGAAAAGTGCCGGGAAATACAGTAATTCAAATTCTGTAAGCTCTTCTCATTGGTCGGCAGAAACCAACCAATCAGAATACGAGCGACAGGGAACCATTATAAGCTATGGAGTAGTATTGACCAATCAAATGAAAAGGCGGACAGTTCAAAATACAGTAAAAAAGTCAGAGCTGATTGGTTGAACTAGCGGGGGCTTGACTATTCCGGCAAATCAGAGTGCGAGCTACTTTGTCCTATTGTAGTCTGTGGAGAGATGGGGGCACTGAAATCTCAGCACCGTGCGGCATGGAGTATTAGTAAATAAATCATTTTTATTAAGCGTAAAACATTTTCTGTAAAAGAGCTAAAAGCTTCTAAAAACATACATCACTCAAATCCCTAGCAACGCGTTTGTCGCCGTCACCGGCGCTACATCAGGAATTGGGCTATTTGAAATTGCCGGGAAATACAGTAATTCAAAATCTGTAAGCGCTTCTCATTGGTCGGTATAAACTAGCCAATCAGAATAGGAGCGACAGTGAACCATTATAACCTATGGAGAAGTATTGACCAATCACATGAAAAGGCGGGACAGTTCAAAATACAGTAAAAAAGACAGAAAAGAGCTGATTGGTTGAGCTAGCGGGGGCTTGGCTATCCCGGCCAATCAGAGTGCGAGCTACTTTGTTCCATTGTAGTCTATGGAGAGATCGGGGCACTGAAATCTTGGCTCTCAGCTCCGTGAGGCATGGAGTATGATTTAAAAAATCTTTATTATTAGGTGTAAAACATTATCTGAAAAAGAGCTAAAACCTTCTAAAAACATACATCACTCAAATCACTAACAACGTGTTTGTCGCCGAGACCGGCGCAACATCAGGAATTGGGCTATTGGAAATTGCCGGGAAATACTGTAATTCAAATTCTTGAAGCTCTTCTCATTGGTCGGCAAAAAACAACCAATCAGAATAGGAGCGACAGTGAACCATTATATAAGTTATTACTGTCTATGCGAAATATTCTAGTACTGTGATTGGTTGGGGAGAAGAGGGGCTCGTCCTGCTTAGCCAATCAGCGGGTGAGATACGTATCTCATAGAGTTCTATGGGGAAAAGAAATGCAGAGCGAGTTCTGTTTGAGATTGGCTAAGTTAAAAGAGGCGCAGTTATTTGGGCCAATGGAAGAGCGAGTGACGCTCTTATGGGTTTTCTAATGCAATCTATAGTAAAACTGTACATGCCCGAAATCAAATGATAATACTGCCGAAGTTGTACCGATCTCTATATAAAATGATCAATAGTATGGGGGTAACGAAAATAAACTAATAAATATTAATTCAATGAATTCATTTTTATTTCTTTGTTTTCGTTAGCCCCATACTATTGATCATTGGCTAACAAAAATAAAGAAATAAAAATGAATTTATTGAATTAATATTTTTTTTCGTTACCCCCCTATTATTGCTCATTTTATATACAGATCGGCACAACTTCGGGAGTATTATCATTTGATTTCGGCCATGTACAGTTTTATTATAGATTGCATTAGAAAACTCATAAGAGCGTCGCTCACTCTCCCATTGGCCCAAATAATCGTGCCTCTTTTAACTTAGCCAATCACAAACAGAGCTCGCTGTGCATTTCTTGTCCCCATAGAACTCTATGAGAAGGTAGCTCACCCGCTGATTGGCTAAGCTGGACGAGTCCCTCTTCCCCCCAACCAATCACAGTACTAGAATATTTCCCATAGACAGTAATAACTTTTAGGGCGCCCTTCTATCACCCTTCTTTCTCCACTCAAAATAGATGCACTACATATGATTGGTGGATTCATATCTGCCGCCTGGTCTCAACCAATCAGCTCTTTTCTGCCTTTTTTACTGTATTTTGAACTGTCCCGCCTTTTCATTTGATTGGTCAATACTACTCCATAGGTTATAATGGTTCACTGTCGCTCCTATTCTCATTGGTTGGTTTTTGCCGACCAATGAGAAGCACTTACAGAATTTGAATTACTGTATTTACCGGCAGTTTTCAATATCCTAATTCCTGATGTTGCAACGGCGACAAACGCGTTGTTAGGGATTTGATTGATGTATGTTTGTAGAAGGTTTAAGCTCTTTTTCAGATAATATTTTACACCTAATAAAAACAATTTTTTTAATCATACTCCATGCCGCACGGCGCTGAGAGCCGAGATTAAATTGCCCCGATCTCTCCATAGACTAAAATGGGACAAAGTAGCTCGCACTCTGATTGGCCGGAATAGCCAAGCCCCCGCTAGTTCAACCAATCTGCTCTTTTCTGCCTTTTTTTACTGTATTTTGAACTGTCCCGCCTTTTCATATGATTGGTCAACACTACTCCATAGGTTATAATGGGTCACTGTCGCTCATATTCTGATTCGCTGGTTTCTGCCGACCAATGAGAAGCGCTTACAGAATTTGAATTACTGTATTTCCCGGCAATTTCCAAGATCCTAATTCCTGATGTTGCGCCGTTCTTGATTTTTTAAATTGATTTTATTTATTTATTTTTTTTAGAAGGTTTGAGCTCTTTTTCAGATAATGTTTTACACCTAATAAAAACGATTTTTGGAATCATACTCCATGTCTCACGGAGCTGAGATTTATTTCTTTTGCGATCGTATATATTTTGCCCCATTCCATTACGTTCTCGCTTCACTTCGCCTCCTCCGGCTCATGTAGACCACATTCAACCAGGTCTGCCTGTTGGAGCTGGCGAGCGCTGCAATGCGCCGCACTTTGCCGAGCCGCGATCATGCATGCCTCGGTGTATTCGAAAGTGCCGCGTCCCGCCCCAGAACGCCCACACAGCGCCCATTGCACGCCCCCTCATGTTAGGCGCATCCGAAAGTGGCGAAGGTTGCGCCTAACACCGCATCACTGAGTCCGACAGGGCATTCGGATCAGTGAGGCGCCGTTTTCGGCAGATGTCGCCCAATGTTTCCACCTCCATGCTTGACAGTGGGGACGGTGTTCTTCGGGTCATAGGCAGTATTTCTCTTCCTCCAAACATGGCGAGTTAAAACCAAAGAGCTCAATTTTTGTCTCATCTGACCACAGCACCTTCTCCCAATCACTCTCAGAATCATCCAGGTGTTCATTGCCAAGCTTCAGACGGGCCTGCACATGTGCCTTCTTGAGCAGGGGGACCTTGCGGGCACTGCAGAATTTAAACCATCACGACAGGGGCCCCCAACTCCAGTCCTCACGCCCCACCAACAGGTCATGTTTTCTGGCTTTCTATAGCATTTCACAGCTGATTTAATTATGCTTCACAGGTGATTTAGTTATTGTCAGTGCATTATGTGGGATATCCTGAAAACATGACCTGTTGGTGGGTCCTGAGGACTGGAGTTGGGGAACACTGCATTACGGCATAATGTGTTACCAATGGTTTTCTTGGTGACTATGGTCCCAGCTGCCTTGAGATCATTAACAAGTTCCCCCTATGTAGTTTTAGGCTGACCTCTCACCTTTCTCATGTGGTTCACACAATGACATTTTTGCTGCGGACACTGTAGTGCCAAAAAGGCGTTGTTTCCTCGTTGAATATTCTGTGCTTGCCAGCATGGAAGTTCAGCAAGGTAAAGACCAGGACAGCCCAAGATGGTTCTCTGCCTCGTATACTCTATTATTATTGGCGCGTAAAACGCGCAGGCATTACGTGCCGATAATATTTGTGTAGAATCAGCGACATCTGAACGATGACGCTGATTTTACATAGGGTACAGTGTTGAACAGGGGCGCAGCTGCAGGGGGTGCAAAGGTATCCGTTGCTACCGGGCCCTGAAGCCTCAAATGGCCCAAAAGCCCTTCTGTGACATAAGAGGACACCAGTACTGTAAATAGCACATGGTAGCTAGGGGGCCCTCATTTCAGTTTTTTCGACTAGGGCCCAAGAGCTTCAAGTTACGCCTCTGGTGTTGAACATTTTACAGTTGCTTTGGACACAGATTCTGGATGCTGAATACACGGCCAGAATCAGCGTCCAAACCCACTGTGTATACACCCTCTAAGTCCCCTTAGTTTACTTGATCACTAGAGGGCACAATTGCTGCTACACCATTCTGCAACAAACTATTATAGAATAGTGTTTTAATACAGATATCCTATTACACCCTGCCTTTCACAAAGAAGGCAAATATTTACTAAGACAGACTTATCAGGAGATTTTATAGGTCCTCTTTAACCAGTTTCTGTCTAGGCCGTATGGCCCTCTTCCTGACCAGGCACATTTTTCTTTTCCACAGTACATGCAGATTTGAACACTACAAACACTTTTTTTGCTTTTTTGCCTTTTTTATGTGATATGTTAGACTTTATCGCAGTTGTGTAATTGTGTCACTTTTCCAACACGGACTTTTACATATAAGTGATATGACGTTTTTGGGCTGTTGGAGGCGGGGTAAAAAGTTGTAGTTTGGACTGTTTATATTAATTTCAATAAAATATTATTTTGTGTATTTTATTATTATTTTAAAAAAGTGGGGACATTTTTACTTTTAACTTTCTCTTTTCTTATTTTCCCTGTAGCTAGGGCTTATATATTAGCTATGCGGGAAATGCAGAGGAAACACATCCCCTGTACTCAGGCTCGGACTGGCCTGTCGGGGAGTCGGTGGATCCCCCGGTGGGCCCCGAGCTCCTGTGTGAGGTAGTGCCGCTGGGGCCTGGCCGCTGCATCCTGTCTCTGAACGCCCGGGCCCTGTGTCCCGAGCATTCAGAGACAGGACCCGGGATTTGAGGACTAATGTCCTCGATTCCCGGGGCTGCACGGTGTCAGTACAGCAGAGCGCCGCTGGCGCTCTGCTCCACTCCACTGTTCACCCTGCTAGGCCTAAGGTGTTAGGCCTTAAGCTTACCAGGCGCAGGCCTCTAGTGGTGACGTAGGCCGCGCAATGACATCACAGCATCGCGCCGCCTACGCCGGGCTTCACTAGAAGCCGTCTGGCCTGCTGCTAGTCGCGTCCGGGAGCGAGAGAAAGGTGAGTTGTTTTTTGGGTTTTTTCTAGCTACCTAAAGGTGGTCCTAACTACCTGCAAACTAGCTAAAGGTGGCCCTGACTACCTGAAAACTAGCTAAAGGTGGCCCTAACTACCTGCAAACTAAAGGGGGCCCCTAACTACCTGCAAACTAGCTAAAGGTGGCCCTAACTACCTGCAAACTAACTAAGGGGGCCCTAACTACCTGCAAACTAGCTAAGGGGCCCTAACTACCTGCACACTTGCTAAAGGGGGCCCTAACTACCTGCAAACTAGCTAAAGGGGGCCCTAACTACCTGCACACTAGCTAAAGGTGGCCCTAACTACCTGCAAACTAGCTAAAGGGGCCCTAACTACCTGCAAAAATGCTAAAGGAGGCCCTAACTACCTGCACACTAGCTAAAGGGAGCCTTACTACCTGCACACTAGCTAAAGCCGGCCCTGAATACCGGCACACTAGCTAAATGAGGCCTTTACTAACTGCACAATAGCTAAAGGTGGCCCTAACTACCTGCAAACTAGCTAAGGGGGGCCCTAAATACCTGCAAACTAGATAAAGGGAGCCCTTACTACCTGCACACAAGCTAAAGTGTGCCCTGAAAACCGGCACACTAGCTAAAGGGGTCCCTGACTACCTGCACACTAGCTAAAGGGGGCCCTGACTACCGGCACACTAGCTACAGGGGGCCCTACCGGCACACTAGCTAAAGGGGGCCTTGACTGCCTGCACACTAGCTAAAGGGGCCCTGACTACCAGCACACTAGCTAAAGGGGGTCCTGACTACCGTCACTCTAGCTTAAGGGGGCCCTAACTGCCTGTATACTACCTAAAGGGAAGCCCTAACTGCCTGCATACTACCTAAAGGAAGGCTCTAACTGCCTGTATAGTACCTAAAGGAGGCCCCTAACTGCCTGTATACTACCTAAAGGAGGCCCTAACTGCCTGTATACCCTAACTGCCTGTATACTACCTAAAGGGGGGCCCTAACTGCCTGTATACCCTAACTGCCTGTATACTACCTAAAAGAAGCTCTAACTGCCTGTATACTACCTAAGGGAGGCACTGTCTGTATACTACCTAAAGGGAAGCCCTAACTGCCTGTATACTACCTAAAGGGAGGCCTGTCTGTATACTACCCAAAGGGGGGCCCTAACTGCCTGTATATTACCTAAGGGAGGCCCTAACTGTCTGTATACTACCTAAAGGGAAGCCCTAACTTCCTGTATACTACCTAAAGGGGGTCCCTAACTGCTTGCAGCCTATTTAAAGGGAGCCCTAACTACCTACAGCCTACCTAACTGGGTTCCACAAACCTAATAGTAGCCTATCAACTTGCCTAACTAGGGCCTGCTTATTTACCTGGGGGCTATTTACCTACCCACCCGTGGCTAGGTACCCACCAGCCTGCCTGGGGCCAGCCTACCAACTTAGCCAGCGGGGGTCTAACTACCTAAATAGGGCCTATCTAGTTACCTGGGACCTAGTCCATTTGCCTACCTACCTAGGGTCTTGTTTACCTACCTGGTAATAGAATTGAGAGGGCAGTAGCCCAGAGTTGTAGAATTATCTCTGGGAGGATAGTTCTCTCCCCACCTTCCAACCTTTTAGGATACTAGACCTCTAAGTTATGGCTTGTACCCGCTCTCCCACCCCTGGGAAGTTTGTACAGAGGTGGGAATAGGTAAAGAGATGCTGGAAAAGTGAGGATTCTAAGATATTTGTGTGTAATTTCTGCAGGGATGAGTGGTGGCCAAGAGAAGTCATCATGGCAGTGTGGAACGGATGGAGAAGAAAAAGGAAAAATAACGGCTCATGAGAGAAGAGAATGACTCATCAGCTAAGACGTCTCCTGTGAGTCCCTGATTTCAGGGGTTATTTTACTACTTTACTGGATCAGTGCTGTATTCACTGTATTCACTGTAATGTGATGTGACCTGAGCTGGTGTCTGACCACTATGTGGTCTCTATATGGCGGTGTTGTAGGTTATATTGGCATTAGTATAGTGGCAGCGTACCCTGACTGTAAAAGTGAGGGATCACCTGACCCTGTGATAGGACTTACACTTTTACTTTCTTGCTGGT
Source organism: Phyllomedusa bahiana (assembly GCA_025379985.1). NCBI lineage: Eukaryota > Metazoa > Chordata > Amphibia > Anura > Hylidae > Phyllomedusa > Phyllomedusa bahiana. Next base: position 19,603 of record JAODAL010019316.1, on the reverse strand, counting down.
GTTTATTTTAGAAGGTGGTGAGGTGCGTGACCAAGGGAAACGTGGAGGGAGATATTGTATGTGGGTGGAGGAGTGTCACGATCCCGGATGTAGAAGTGGATCCACTGGACCACCGCAAGCGATGGTGTAAGCCACGCCAGGAAATGGAATCTAAGTAGGTCCCGGTTTTCACCAGAGCCCGCCGCAAAGCGTGATGGACTTGCTGCGGCGGGAGTCTACCAGGTTGTTACCCCTGACGTGACTTGCTTGCGGTGGCAGCCAAGGTATAGCGTGGTGCAAAATCGTCAGGCAGGCTCGTAGTCGGGGACAGGCAGAAGGTCAGGACAGGCGGCAATGGTTCGTGGTCGTGGACAGGCAGTAGGTCAGGGCAGGCGGCAAGATGCGTGGTCGAGGAACGGAAGCTAATGGTACGGTACACGGTAAATCAGAACAAGGCTTGGAACGCTTTCTCAGTAGGCTAAATGGCACTAAAGATCCGGCAACAAGCACCAGGAAGGGGCAGGCTTAAATAAGGGCAGTGACCGGCAATACCCAATTACCGGTGCACTGGCCCTTTAAATTTCACAGAGCCGGCGCGCGTGCACCTTAGAGATCGGGGACGCGCGCGCCGGGAGACTGGAGCAGCAACAGGAGCGCGGCCGGGTAAGTAGGAGGGTGACTGGCCGGCCGGGTGAGCGTGCCCACCGCCCGACATGCGGGCGGCGGTGCCGCTCATGTGGAGACCACGGGTGTGCCCGCGACCCGGAACGGGGGTCGCAGGCCCCCCCGGGACAGGACCCCCCGCCCCCGTCGGCCACTCCCTCTTTCTGGCCTGGAGGAACCTCTGAATGATGTTACGATCCAGAATATTGTTCTCTGGCTCCCAGGACCTCTCTTCGGGCCCGAACCCTTTCCAGTCAATGAGAAAAAACTGCTTCCCTCTGATCATCTTCATTACTAGAATATCCTTTACCGTAAAGACATCGGTGGCATCGGCCTCAGGAGTGGGAGGAGCAAGTACCCGAGAGAAGCGATTTTAGGTTTGACCGGTTTGAGAAGAGAGACATGGAAGGAGGTCGGGACCCTCAGAGTGGGAGGAAGGCGGAGCGTGTATGCTACTGGATTAATGCACTTACAGGAGGTGTCTCATTCCGAGCTTTCAGCCTGTCAGTGTCCCTTGTAAGTTGAACTGAGGGGCGTGCTTCTTGGTCTGTCTGTTATGCTCCCTCTCCCCCCTCCCATATGCACACAGGCAGCTACGTTAACTTCTATACAGGGGGGGGGGGGAGGGGTTTGCTCTCAGAGTTTCACCCTGTGTGTGCCTGCCTAGGTCTGTTACAGGAGAGGGCTGATCTATGAGTGTAGAGAGGAATATGAAGTGTGTGCTAATAGAGCAGAGGGGATCCCATGTGTTCCTATATCCCCTGCTTAGCTTCAAGTCTCCACATCTCCAGCAACAACAGGGCAGTGTTACTATACTCAGGATGTGTCCCTAATACAGGAGAACATACAGTATTCCCAGGCCTGATCTGTATAGTATTAGTATAGTCACAGTTTTTCCCAAAGACATATCATGATTATAGTAACAGACAGGGTCACTGGGTGTCACATCTATCTGTGTAGAGACAGGAGGAAGCAGGGACACACAGGGTTAATCCAGGCAGCTCGGGCACAGACGCCAGAGTCCTCCCTCCCCCCCTCCCTCCACCTCCCTCCACTACAGAAGCATTCGTGCGGAGGGGCTCTCTGCTCCGACCTGTCTTCAAAGGTGATGAGTCATTCAGACCTGGGCAGCCAGTAAAAATAAAGGATCACAGGTCGGCTACTATAGAGATTTGAGAAGCTGATGTAGTAAATACTAACAGGGCTAGCTCAAAATCAGTAGAACATTTGGTAATGAACATATATTGCAAAGCTGCTTGTTTTTTTAAAGACTTTAATTAAAACCCAATCATTGTAGCGAGACAACCCCTTAAGCACCTCGAATGGGCCCAGGGAACCGGGGACCCAGCTTATAGTGGGACTTGAAACGTATATATTTAGCCGACAACCACACCTTGTCACCTGGCAGAAGGTTGGCGGGGGCCTTCGTTTTGTAAGGGACGACCCTGCGCCCACGCCCCCGGGGCAGAAGTGTCCGTCCCCCCGCCCCCAGGGGAGCCCCCCCCCCGCACTCGGGTTCAGGTCCCCCCCGGGTCCAGCCCCTGCCCTCCACTTCCCCACCCACCTCCTGCCTGTCGCTCTCAGCTCCCGGCTGACTCCCCCCCTAGGGCGTGCCCCCCCGGGCTCCTGAGATTTAAAGGGGCAGTGCACCGGTAATTGTTTTTGCCGGGGGCATGTCCTATTTAATCCGGCCTTTTCCTGCCGACCCTTGCCACCCTTGGGTTTTTCCCCATTTGAAAGTGTTCCGAGCGTTCCTGTCTTCCTTCCCCCTTACCGATCCTTGTTTTACTTTACCGTCAAAACCCTTGCCGCCTCCCCCGGACCTCCGCTTGTCTCCTCTACAACCAGGCCGCCTGTCCTGACCCCCCTCCCTGTCCACGACCCGAGCCGCCTCCGTTTGTCCCTTTTGCCCCCTGGGCCCTGCAGGCAAGCCCCGCCATGGTAGTGCCCTGGTGGACTCCCCCCCGCAGCAAGACCACCCCCGCTTTGCGGGGGGTTTGGGTGAATCCCGGGGACCCACTTAGACTCCACCCCTGGTGGGGGCTTACGCCATCGCCGCGGTGGTCCAGGGGATCCCCCCCAGCCCGAAACATAGGATGGGCCCGGGGACCCCGCCAAAGGGGGCCGTTATCCAGCCTGGCGCCCGTTGTTGCCACCAGTCTCAGCAACTCGGTCAACGGGCGCAGCAACTCACCCAGCTATCCACCATGTTGCGCAATCTCCCCGTCCAGCACAGCACCTTCGCCACTCCAGCGGTTGTTCCTGCCTTTAGGGTTTTCCGGTGGCCCCAAGGGGGGGCCCAAGCTTCGCCTGTCGCTCCCTCCAAGTATGACGGAACCCGAACTCTGCAGGGGGTTCATCCCCCAAAGCACTATCACTGGAGCTGAGACTGACCATTTTCCTCCCCCAACGGCAAGGTGGTTTTCGTGATCACCTCCTCCCCGGGAAAGGCCCTGGAGGGGCTACGCCTTTTTGGGGACAGGACGACCTGTACGGGGGATCACACATTTCTCAGCGATTTCCGCAACCTTCGGGGAACCACCAGCACCCCTTGGGAGACTCCCCTCCAAACCCGCCGGGGGGGGCTTAGGAGACTAGGGGTACAGTTCCGCCCCCTGGCCCAACTCTAGGGAACGACCCCGACTGTGTGTCCCCTTTAAGAAAGGGCTCTCAAGCCGAGTTAAGGCCCCTTTGGCCGCTAAACCTCCCGTTTTCCCCCTCGTGACCTGTTCGGTTAGCGACCCCATCGAAACCTTCTTTGAGGGGGAGGAGGAGTTCAGAAAGAGCATCAGTCTCCCAAGCCCGGGGGATTCCCGCACCTAGGATTGGGGGGAGGCACCTAGGTGCAACCCCTCCGCTCCACGCCTTTTGTCCCTGTGGGGGTCGGGTCAGAGACTGGCATCACGTTCCAAGTTCCGGCGTTTTGGACCCCCGCTCCGCTGGGGAATTTCAACCCATCTCTCGTGAACAAAATCGGTTTCCAGGGGGTTCGCCGGAGAGACCGCTGCATCTCTTCCGTCAGGGGGGAGTTTTTTTAGCAAAACCATCCGTTCGTCACCAACCATGTCCCCCCCATGTGGGGCGTGCATAAAAAGAAGTCTCCTTCTACGTGCTGACCGCCCTCGTCGGCGTCCCTCGACCCCCCATGGCACGGCTCCACTCTCCTACCCTGGAGGGTTACTGGGAGGTGATTCGTTGGGGTCCCAACTGTCGGGGCGCTGTTTGTTGGCCCCTCCCCGGTTTTCCCCGTTCTCGTGAAACCCTACGGGACCCATTCCCCGGGGGCTCCCCGCCCAAATTTTTTTGGAGATGCTGATTCTCTCTGAGGGGCAAGCTAGGTCTTCCCCCGCCCGCCTTTTGTTTGCCCAATCGACCTACTGCCGGACCAGCCCTCTCGGGGCCCGAGTCTCCCCTCGTCGTTTCCTGAGACTCAAGCCATGACCGAGTACACCAGGAGAACTCGGGAAGGGGTTCATCCCGAAAGTCCCGTCACCCGCAGGGGGGGGGGTTCTTTTCGTAAGAAGAGGACGGTACCTTAGGGCCCGCAAACAGGGGGTTTGAACAAATCACGGTGAAAAACCCGGGTACCCCCCCGCCGTTTGATCACGGAACTGTTCGACCCCTCAGGGCGCCAAGATCTTCTCAATTGGATCTGGGGGGGGGCCACAATTTTGGTCCGAATCCCGCAAGGTGATAGGGGAAGACGCCTTAAACACCAGGGACGGGCACTTTGGTACCTGGTGACCCTTCGGACTATCCAATGCTCCTGCCGCTTTAGGACTCTGAAGACGTTTTCAGGGCCCTCCTCCCACCTGCGTGGTGGTTACCTTTTGTGACATCCTGGTGTTCTCCCCTGACCTAAAACCCACCGCAGCCAGTTCGCCAGGTCTAAGACGTCCCCGGGGAAACCACCATCGCCAACGGGGAAGTCCTCTTCCACAGACGGCCTCCCTTTTGGGGGTCTCATCTGGGATCAAGGCCCTACGGAGGATCCAGCGAAACTTCTGCGGGGGTTGCAGTCCACCCCCGTGCTTCGGGAATCCACATTCTTGGGGTTCTGCAACTACTATCGCAGTTCATCCCTCCTTTTCCCCCTGGGGGCCCCATTAGCCCTATCAAGAAACAACCAATCCACCAGCGGGGCCATCGAGGGGAGGGGGCGTTTCTAACCAAGTCCGCCTTTCGCTACGGCTTCCACCTTGCAAGTCCGGGTTCCCCAAGAAACCCCTTTCCCCCGGAAAATGGGTGCCTCGCTGTAGGGGCCGGGGCATTTTTACGCAAAAAGGGGCCCAGGGTAAGATGTAACGGTTTTGGCCTTCTTCTCCAAAACTTCTCGTCGGCCGAGAGGGAATACCGATTTTTGGTGACCGGGAGCAACTAGCCTAAAATTGGCCTTGGAAGAGTGGCGTTATCTCTGGAGGTGCCGTTTTTCCCATCCGTATCTACTCGGGCCCAAAAAGAACCTCCAAAACTTCAGACGGCTCACGACTTAACCCCGCCCGGGGAGGGGGTCGCTCTCTTTTCCCGTTCGAAATTTTAAATCCACTTAGGCCCTGAGAAGAAATGGGAAAACTGACGCCCTCCCCCTCCTCCGACGTGGTGGGTGGGTTTCGCCCAAACATAAATTCCCCCAGAGTGCCTCATCTCGGGGACGCCGGTGGATCCCGGAAGGTTCCCCCTGGAAGGACTTAGTGCTCCAGTCCCGCAGAATTTCTAAAATGGGGACATTGTCATTTGGGGGCAGGGCACCCCCCCCCGAAGAACCTTCTGTTATATCCGGTTTATGGTGGGCCCAAAATGGAAAAGGATGTTAAGGACTTTTTTCGTCTTTTACTCCCCGGCCCGCAACAAACCCACGCACAAGCCCAGGCCTACTTCAGCCTCTCCCCCATTCCAACCAACCCTTGGGCCAACATTTCCATGGACTTTATTACTGACCTCCCTCCGTCGTCTGGAACACCCTTTTTTGGGGAATAACAAACCGTTTCCAAGATGGCGCATTTCGTTCCCCTGCCCGGCCTGCATCGGGTTTTGTCTGGGGGAAAATTTTTTTTCCTTCTTTTTTCCGGGTGCAGGACTTCCTCACAAAATTGTCTCTGACCGGGGAGAGGGTCAACCAGGGCTTGGGATGCTACCCCCCACTTCGTCTCGGCCGCCAAAATAATTGGGCCCCAAATTTTCTGCCGTGGGCGGGGTTCTCCTATAACTCCCTTAGTCGGAGTCCCGGGGTCCTCTTCCTTCTAGGGGTATGGTCTGCATCCCCGCCACCCTCCCTTGGCAACCCCCGGATCCCCGGGGGCGGACCACTGATCCAAATTTGAAGGCCTTGGGCCCAACCCGAGTCGCGTCCGTGCTTCCCCAGGATAAGAAACAAGCGGACAAAGAAAAACCCCCCCTCATCTTTTCCCCAGGGGCAAGGTGTGGGTTCTTTTTCGTTTGTTCGCTTAAAGAGCCCTCTCACAAACTTGGGGCCCCGGTTCCGGGGGGGCCCTTTTAGGTCATCGCCGCATCAACCGGTGTCTTTCAAACTCCGGGTCCCCCTGCGTAGAATTCCCCAATCATTTCATTTTCCCGTTGAAGCCCCCGGTCTTAATCGCTTCCCAGAAGGCGTTCCCCCTCCTCTGTGGGATGCGCCCTGTCTTCAGGTCAAGGGGATTTCTGGGGAAGGGAAAAAATAGGGGAAGGCGATACTTTCTGGTGGGCTGGGGGGACTTCGGGGCCCAAAAAGGGCTTTGGGGGCCGAGGAGAATATTCTGAACCGCGCCTCTCCAGAGGTTCCCTTTAAAAACCAGTAAGGAGGGGGCCCCCCGGAGGGGGGGGCCCCCGGGGGGGGGTATTAACCGCCCCTGCGCCCCGTCCGGGGCCCCAGAACGTCCCTGCCCCCCGCACCCAGCGGAGCCCCGTCCCGCACTTTGGGTTTGGGGCCGCCCGTGTCGCAGCCCCTGCCACGTCCACTTACCCACCCCCTGCTCTTCGGTCTCACTCCCGAGTACCCCCCCTGGGGTCCCGGCCCGGGGTCTCTGAGATTTAAAGGGGGATGGCACCGGTAATTGGTTATTTCCGGGGCCCGCTCCATTTTAAATCCGGGCCCCTTCCTGCCGGCCCTTGCCCATCCTTTTGTATTTCCATGGGAAAGTTTCCAGAGGTTTGTCCCTTTCCTTTTTGGGGACCGACTCCTTGCTTACTTTACCGTCTACAACCTTTTCCCCTCCCCCCACCTCCGGCTTTTTTACCGCTCGAACCGAGCCCCTTCCACCTCCCTGCCGTCCACGACCCCAGCCCCGCCCCCTTCCTGTCCTTCACCCTGGGCCCCCACTGAGGGAAGCCCCCCCGTGGGAAGTGACCTGGGGGACCCCCCCAGCAAGACCATCCCGCTTTGCGGCGGGCTTGGGAATCGGGACCCATTAACTCCACTCCCTGGGTGGGCTTACGCCATCGTGCGGTGGGGCCGTGGGGCCACCTCCAACCCTAACACGCTTTTTTGTCGGGTTTTGCCTTGTACGGGGGAAGCCCGGAGTAGAGAAGGGCGTCTGTTTCCAGATAGCGGGGAGGTCCGGACCCCCCTCCACAGCAGGGGCCGGAGGGCATGGAAAGGGGGAGGGTGGGCGGGATGTTCCCGTAACAATAAAGAAAGGGGCAGCTCCATAGACTCCGGTCCAAGATTTTAGGGGAAAACCGGCCCGGGGAACAAACAACCCCAACATCCCGGCCGCGGAACAAAGTGGGGCAGGGAGCAACCTAACTGGTTTTCTCTCTCTACCGCCCATTGGAGGGGGGTTTAAAGGGTAAGAAAGTCCTTTCATTTTTATTTGGTTGCAGAGGGGGCGCCAGAATCTGGAGACAAATTGAACGTCCCCGACACAATGTGCCGAAGCCCATGCAGCCGAAAAATATTTAAATAAAAAATAGACGGGAAGGGGAGGGGGTGGGGCAGACCCGGGAGAGGAATAAATGGGGCATCTTTTAAAAACCCTCGTAACCCCCCAGATCCGGTGTTTCCAAGGAAGGAGGGGATCATGATAAAATCCAGGGCCCCAGGGGGCCCAAAGGCAGCGGGGATGGGGAAAAAAGGGGCAGACCGCCGGGTTTTTTAGATGAGGCGATTTTTCCCCGGGCCCCGGAAGGCAGGATCCACGAACTCCGAACATCCTGGGGTAGGGCCCCCACCATAGAATCGGATGAGGGAGCAGGACCTCTGCATCATGGGTGCCCTCATATGGGAGCAATGGACCCCTGACAATATCTTCTTCCGAAGAGCTGTGACGGATGTATGTCTTGCTGGGAGGAAATGCATTGTAGTCTAACAGTGCGGCAGTGATGAGCCGTTTTGGAGGGATAATGTGCCGTGGAGTGGACTCGGCCCCCGTTCAACATCAGGAAGCACGGGAGAGAGGTCGGCCTTGGACATTTCGTTCCGCAGGGCGAAAAGTTATGAGAAAATAAAGCGTGAGAAGAGAGAGACAAACGAGAATGGCGTGGATTTAAGGCATTGGGAGTCTGGAGATACAGAGATTTTTATGGGTCGGTATTAATGGATGATGGGGACGAGCCCTTCCAAGAGATACCTCCACTATTGCAGTGCAGATTGATGGCCAGTAACTTCCCCCCCCCGGTCGCGATAGAGTAATTCCTTTCAGCAGAGGGAAAAACTTTAGAGAAAAACCGCAGGTGAGGGTTTTGCCTTTGGGCCCTTTCTGGAGAGTATCGGCCCCGTGCCCCCACCGAGGAGGCGTCAGACCTCGAGGAAAAATGGTTGTTCGTATCTGGCCGAGAGAGCACCGGCAGCAGAGGGCGATGGCACTTTTTAAATTAGAGAAGGCTTCCTCTGCGCTGGTGGCCAGAGCTTTGGATTGATGTTATTCATTGGTCAAAGCCACTATGGGAGACACCAGGCCAGGAAAAAATGGGTATTAAATTGCCTATAATAGTTGGCGAACCCCAGGAATTTTTGTATGGGCTCGGAGACCCAAGGGGCGCGGCCATTGTAGGATGGCAGACAATACTTCGCGGGGTCCATCTGTTCGGCCCTTGTCAGAAAAGATGTAGCGAGAGCAATGTAGGCTCTGCTGATGAAACATGGACTCTTCTCATGTTTGGCATTGAGGCTGTTGGCCTTAGACGTCTGAGGACTGTGTATGTGAACTTGATGGACTAAGGTTCGGGGGAGAAAACCAGAATGCGTCTAAGATACACTAAATCGCATGTGTAAGGAGGTCCAGGGAAGATGTCTTGAGAATTCTTGGAAGACGTACGGGGGCATTGAGAGCCCGATAGGGCATGACCTGGTACTCGATGTGCCATCGCGGGTGTTGAAAGCGGTCTTCCATTCGTCGCCTCACTTAGCCGTATGAGGTTATAACCCCCCGCGGGTCCAGTTTAGAAAAAGATTTTGGACCTCGTAGACGGTCAAAAGTTCCGTGATAAAGGGCGGGGGATGGGGTTCTTTACCGGATCTTTTAAGGCCTCGTAGTTTCAAGTTTCATAGTTGTAAGCAAAAAAAAAGACAAGTCTCCATCTATTTTCAGCCTTTTGTCTAAGGTGTTACCAAGGGGGGGCAAAAACCCCCCAATGGGGTAAAGCCAATTGTCCTTTTTAGGGAAAAAATTCCCTGACCCCAATTGGCAATCAAAAATCCCGGATCAATGCCCCCTTTCCCTGAACCAGAACTAAACTTGTTATATTATTACGCTCCAGAAAGCATCCAACCCTTTTTTGAACTCGGTTTTTAAAATTCCCCCATGACCGCCCCCTTGGCAAGAATTCCTATCCACTGCTCTTAAGTAAAAACCCCTTTCTATGTTTATGTAGAAACTTTCGTTCCTAAAGACAAAAAGGTCCCCCCTTGTTCAGATACACCCCTGGTATAAATAAATCTTGGAAGGACTCTATTTAAACTTTGATGTATTTAAAAAATTTTTATTTTTCCCCCCCCGAAGCCTTTTTCTCTAAACAAAAAAACCCTATTTGCCAATCTTTCTGGTACGTAGTCCCCCCCAGTCCTTTTATTATTTTTGTTTCCCTTGTACCTGTTCAAGCTCTAAAAGTCTTTCCTGTGCACTGGTGCCCAAAAAAGTACACAATATTTCCTTTGGTCAACCATGACTTTATAATGGGGGAAAAATGTTCTCATCTGTGCATCTATGCCCCTTTAATGCCCCATGAACCTATTTGCTTTGGGTCTCTGCCTGACACTGCGCTACAATTAATTTTCGTCCACCCGGATTCCCAAGCCTTCTCCATGTCACTTTTAACCCCGTTTTTTTCCATTTTTAAAAGTAATCAGTAATGGGTTTCTTTCCCCATGGGCATAAACCTTGCATTTTCGTGTTAAACCTCATCTGCCATTTCCCGCCAAAGGCCTCCAATTACCAGATCCCCCTTTTTATAACATATTATCCCTATTTGTGTTTTCTTTCAGAGCTGTTCTTTGCAAGGGCGTAGGGGTTTCCCCCCTTCTTAGCCCGAAGAAGAAAACCCCGGCCCAGCTGGGAAAACCCGCCACGTGTAGGAACTCCCGGGCAGAAGATAAAAAAAAGTTATGGGCCCTGGGCGGGAGCGGTTCAGCTTGCTTCTCGGAGAGACATCTGCGAAGGCTTGGATGGTGCAGAAGGGCCCCAAGGGTTAGAGACCCCGGAGAAGCGGTAAGCACCTGGCGAGGTGCCACCAAACAGCGAGACTGACACTCTGAACCCCAACTCAGGACTTCGCCCGTCTGCCAATCGAGCACGGGAGCATGGCGTTGCAGCCACGGGAGACCCAGGAGAATGGACGAGGAGGAACGGGGTAGTACGTAGAACGCAAGTCTCTCCTTATGCAGCACCCCTACTTGTAGGACCAGGGGCTCAGTTCGGAACCGAATTGGATCCTTGAGAATCTCTCCACTGACAGAGGAGATGAGTAGGGGCTTCTCCAGGCGGATCACAGGGAGGTTATGCTGGGACACCAGGGCAGCGTCCAAGAAATTTCCGGCTGACCCAGAGTCCAGGAAAGCAGTAGCATGAAACTGGGAACCAGGCCCAGTGCCGACGATCACGGGCATGGTCAGGCGAGGAGAGGGCTTGCTCTCACCTAGGGACGCCTCTCCTACGTACCCTAGGTGCGCCCGTTTCCCGGACGCTGAGGGCGCAGTGGACAGGATCTGCGGAAATGGTCTGCACTGCCACAGTACAGACAAAGATTCTCCTCACGTCTTCTGGTTAGCTCTGTTGTAGACAGGTGGGCCCTATCCACTTCCATGGCTTCCTCGGCGGCAGGTGGCGAGGGCAACTGAGGCGGCCTTTGAAATACTGGAGCCAGACGAGGAAGACGACGGGGTCTAGCTTGTTCCCGTTCCTGCCGGAGTTCCTCCTGGCGTTCCGAGAAACGGATGTCAATCCGAGTGGCCAGGGAGATAAGGTCACTCAAGGAAGACGGGAGATCCCGGGCAGATAGAGCATCCTTGATGCGGCTGGAGAGGCCCTTCTTGAAGGTGGCAGTCAACGCCGCTTCATTCCAAGATAACTCGGAAGCCAAAGTGCGGAAACGTACGGCATAGTCGCCTACAAAAGAGTCCCCTTGGCGCAGGTTTAGCAAGGCAGTCTCGGCAGAAGAAGCCCGGGACGGTTCCTGGAAAACGCTCCTGAACTCGGTGAGGGATGAAGCCAGGTTAGTTGTGACCAGATCGTCCCTGTACCAGAGGGGGGGTAGCCCAGGCCAGGGCTTTCCCGGAGAGAAGGCTGAGCACGAATGCCACCTTAGACCGTTCAGTAGGAAATTGGTTGCCCATTAACTCGATATGCAGGGAGCATTGGGTGATAAAGCCCCTGCAGGCCTTGGCGTCCCCATCGAATTTGGTCGGCATAGACAGACGGAGCCGTGGACCAGCGGCCGGAGCCGGACCTGGAGGAGCTGTGGGGGCCACGGGAGCGGGTTGCTGTTGCTGAGCGGCCAGGAACTGCTGTTTCTTGGCGTAGAGATGGCTGAGTTGCTGGGCTTGCTGAGCGAGCTATTGTGACTGCTGAGCCACAATGGCGGTGAGGTCAACGTCAGATGGCAGAGGCACCTTAGCGGGATCCATGGCCGGATCTTACTGTCACGGTCCTGGACGTAGAGGTGGATCCACTGGACCACCACAAGCTTCTCCTGTTTCCACGTTTGCTTGCTTACCTTGTTACCTTGACTTCGGCTTGCTTCCTGACCTCGCTCTCGTCCTCTTATTCTGTACCGGGTTACCTTCTGGTTTTGACCCTTGGCTTGGCTTACGTTATTCTCTTGGTTTTTTGATTTGTGGCTTTGGCGTTCCCTTCCCGTTATCGACCCGGACTGCTGACTTTGCGTTTCCCTGACTGCCTGCACTAAGAGAGTAGGGGACTGTCGTCCAGTTGGGGTCTGCCATTTAGGGCAGCACGCCAAGTAGGCAGGGACAGTGGGCTGGGTGGCAGTCAGGGCCCACTGCAACTCCTCTGACGTGACATTTTCACAGGCCATACATTACTGCTCTCCACGCACCATGGACCCCATGACGATGCTGGTAGAGCAGATGCAGGGACTTACCCAGTTGGTCCAAGATCTGGCACTAAGGGTGCAGCAGCAGGAGACCTCTCCCCCAGGATGGGAGTTCCCCGACATCGCCACTCCCTGTTGTGGAAACCCCCATCCATACCTGATAGATTTTAGGTGACAGGAGGGCCTTTCTGTCTTTCAAGGAAGGCTGTTGTTTGTATTTCCGACTCCGGCCACATACCTCTGGTAATGAGGAACAGAGAGTGGGAATTGTCATGTCCCTACTCCAAGGGTCACCCCAGGAGTGGGCATTCTCACTACCTCCAGAGCCACCCGAATTGTCCTCAGTTGACAGATTTTTTGTTTCCTTGGGACTCCTCTTAGATGATCCTGATAGGGAAGCGGTGGCTGAGACTCAACTCATCACCTTAAGGAAGGGTAAGCGGACGGTAGAAGAGTATGCTTCGGAATTTCACTGCTGGTGTGTTCCGTCAGGGTGGAACGACCCAGCCCTCAGGTGCCAGTTCAGACTGGGATTGGCAGAACATGTTAAGGACTTGTTGGTAGTTTATCCTACCCTGGGCACTCTGGATGAGGCGATTGCTTTGGCAGTGCGGCTAGACAGACGGTTTAGGTAGAGACGACGGGAACAGACCCTTTCTCCGTTGCCCCGCTTAATGCCACTTCCCCGTTCGGTGTCCATCCCCGAACTTGCTTGCGGGACTATACCCCCGGACGAGCCTATGCAGGTAGGGACCTCTTCTGCGGGTGCTGCCAGTGACCGCAGGACCTCATGTCGCACCCAGGGTCTGTGCTTCTACTGTGGCAGTGAAGGTCATCACATCCGGGAGTGTTCCAAAAAGAAGCCATGGCCGGAAAACTCCAGTGCCTAGGTGACTCCCGGGAAAGTCACCTAGGCGAGCACGTATTCCCTATTGTATCAAAGAAATTATTGCTTCCAGTTAAAATTTCATATTTTTCCAGCTGTGATTCTGGGAGTGCATTTGCGGATTCTGGATCAGCCTCCAATTTCATGGACGCTTCATTCGCTAAGCGTGTGGGCCTTCCTTGGAGGTCTCTCTCTGATTCCCTGCAGGTTGTGGCCATTGATTCCACGCCGTTAGTCAAGGGCAATATCCAGTACTGCACCCCAGAACTTGAGATGCTAGTTGGGTCTATACATAAGGAGAAATGTATATTATTTATCATGAAGGACTTACCCGCTGATGTTGTGTTGGGGTTGCCCTGGCTTCAGAAACACAACCCTGTATTTGATTGGAATTCGGGGAGTTAATTACGTGCGGCGAGCAGTGTATTAAGAAATGTCTTCCCATTGTTCTTGGTAATGCGGAGATTGAGCAGATTGCCGCGTTTATTCGTGACTTTGCTGAGGTGTTTTCCAAGACCCAGTCTAAGAAGTTACCCCCGCATAGATCATATGACTGTGCTATCGAATTATTGCCGAGGGTGAAATTTCCTAAAGGGAGGATTTATAATCTGTCGGGTCCAGAGAGAACCGCCAGGAAGAAATACATTGCAGAGAGCAAACAGAAGGATCACATTCATCCTTCCTTGTCCCCTATGGGTGCAGGGTTTTTCTTTGATAAGAAGAAAGATGGAACTCTCCGCCCATGCATCGATTATCGGGAGCTCAATAAAATAACGGTGAGGAACCAATATCCCTTACCGTTGATTCCAGATCTGTTTAATCAAGTTCAGGGGGCTAAGTGGTTTTCTTAGTTAGACCTAAGGGGGGGCCTATGATCTGATCTATATCAAGGAAGGAGATGTGTGGAAGACCGTATTTATTACCCCGGAGGGTCATTTTGATTATCTGGTTATGGCCTTTGGGTTGTGTAATGCTCCTGCCAACTACCAGAACCTGGTAAATGACGTTTTTTGTGACGTGATTGGTCGTTGTATGGTCGTCTATTTGGATGTCATCTTACTTTATTCACAAAACTGGGCATCACACGTTAAACATGTGCGACAAATCTTACAAATTTTGAAGTGCAATAATTTGTTTGTCAAACTCGAGAAGTGTGTTTTTGGGGTTCAGGAGTTTCCTTTCCTGGGATACATCCTGACTCCCAACTCGTTTCATATGGATCCCGATAATGTTCAGGCTATCCTCGACTGCGTCCGCCCTGCCTCCCTGAAGGCCTTGCAGCGGTTCCTTGGGTTTCCCAACTATTATCGAAAATGTATTCAGAATTTTTCTGTTCTTGTTCGTCCGTTGACGGACATGACTAAGAAAGGGGTGAAGTTCAGTAGTTGGCAACCTGAGGCCATAGAGGCATTTGAGAAACTTAAGCAGTGTTTTGTGTCAGCTCCGGTGTTGATTCAAGCACATCACAGTAAACCCTTTGTCGTCCAGGTTAATGCTTCTGAGTTCGGGGTAGGGGCGGTCCTCTATCAGGGGTCAGCCGCCATGACTAATCTCCATCCTTGCGCCTTTTTTTCCCATAAATTTTCCTCTACAGAAAGGAATTATGACGTTGGGAACCGCGAGCTGTTGGCGATTAAGTGGGCCTTCGAGGAATGGCGCCACTTCCTCGAGGGTGCCCAACACCAAGTCACGGTTCTAACGGATCATAAAAACCTTACCTTTCTAGAGAATGCTAAAAGGCTGAACCCACGACAAGCTCGTTGGGCGTTGTTTTTTACTCGTTTTTAATTTTGTCGTCACTTACAGACCAGGGTCTAAAAATGTTAAAGCTGACGCGTTATCATAGAAGCTTCTGTGCCAGTCACTCGCCTCAGGAGGATCCAGTACCCATTTTACCCAAGGAGACGATTGTCTCAGCCATGTCCCCCGATTAAGCCATGGAGATTAAGACACACCAGGACATGAGACCTGCTAATTGTCCTGCTTCTAAGGTCTTTGTCCCCACCCAGTTTCGCCTACGTTTGTTAAGGGAATTACATGATTCCGTATTATCCGGACATCCCGGAGTGTCTGGCACAAAGAGGCTCATCTCTCGCAACTACTGGTGGCCGTCTTTATATCGTGATATGGAGGCCTATGTGGCAGCTTGTGACATTTGTGCCCGGGAAAAGGTTCCCAGAACCCATCCTCCTGGGGAAATTTGTCCTCTCCCCATACCTGAGCATCCATGGACCCACATCTCCATGGATTTTATGACCGATCTTCCCACCTCGGAGGGTAAGACGGTCATTTGGGTGGTGGTCGATCGCTTTAGTAAAATGTGTCATTTGGTTCCACTTAGGGGGTTGCTGTCATCCAAGAAGCTCGCCGAGTTGTTTGTCAAACATATTGTAAAACTGCATGGGTTCCCCGAGAATATCGTCTCTGACAGAGGGATCCAATTTGTTTCTCGCTTCTGTAGATCCCTCTGTAAGGCTCTGGGTATTACCCTATCCTTCTCCTCGGCCTTTCACCCTGAGACTAATGGGCAGACGGAGAGGGTGAACCAAACAGTTACACAAAAGCTTCGTTGTTTTGTTTCTGATCAGCAAGCGGATTGGGTGAAATACTTACCGTTAGTGGAATTTGCTATTAACAATCAGGATAACAGTTCGTCAGGTGTTTCGTCGTTCTTCTGTAATTACGGTTTTCATCCGAGACATGCATCTTTTTCCAAAGCTACTTCTGACCATAGTGGGATGGATGTTATCGTTAAGGATCTGTGCACAGTCTGGGCCCAAGTTCAGAAGAACTTGCTCAACGCCCAGAGCATCCAAAAAAGGAAGGATGACAGGAGGCGTCTCTGCTCCAGGGGGTTTTCTGTGGGGGATAAGGTTTGGTTGTCCACCCATAATCTCCGCCTTAAGGTGCTTTCCGGTAAACTAGCCCCACGATTTGTGGGTCCGTATGTGGTGCAAGAAGTAGTTAACCCGGTCTGAAGTTACCTCCTTGTCTCCGGGTACATAATGTCTTTCATCAGTCATTATTAAAGAGGTACATACCGGTTATGACTTCGCCTTCCAAGCCCCCTCCTCCTGTAAACGTTGGGGGTGAAATGGAATACGGGGTCGCTCATATCTTAGACTCTCGTAGAGTGCAGAGATCCCTGCAATACCTGGTCCACTGGAAGGGTTATGGTCCGGAGGAGAGGTCGTGGGTTCCGGCCAGATTCGTTCGTGTGCCGAATCTCTGATCAGGCAATTCCACTACTCCCATCCAGAAAAACCCAAACCAGGGAAGGGTCTAGTGGCCCCTCCTAAAAGAGGGGGTACTGTCACAGTACACGTTGTTGCCGTGGAGGAGCAAGGTGCTACAGGGGTTAATCCCTCCAGTCGGGTGACATGCCCAGGGAGAAGCCTGGCTGATAGGATTGACAGCTCGGCTTCAAATCAGTTCAGAGGGTGTGTCGCTCAGGCCAATAGAGAAGTCCGGAGGCTGCACCAATCAGCAGCTGGGGCGGTGTCCGGGTGGCTCATTTAAACCAGTTCAGTTTGCTTCATCTTTGCCCGTGAAAGGCTCCCCTTTGCGCTTCTCCTGTTTCCCCGTTTGCTTGCTTACCTTGTTACCTTGACTTCGGCTTGCTTCCTGACCTCGCTCTCGTCCTCTGATTCTGTACCGCATTACCTCCTGGCTTGGCTTACGTTATTCTCTTGGCTTTCCGATTTGTGGCTTTGGCGTTCCCTTCCCGTTATCGACCCGGACTGCTGACTTTGCGTTTCCCTGACGGCCCTGCACGTAGGAGAGTAGGGACTGTCGTCCAGTTGGGGTCTGCCATTTGAGGCAGCACGCCAAGTAGGCAGGGACAGTGGGCTGGGTGGCAGTCAGGGCTCACTGCACCTCCTCTGACGTGACAAGTATGTCCTGTAATAAATTTTATGCGTCTTCCACATAGATATTGTAAATCACCTCAGCTGTACATTGTATAATGAAATTCAGTGCTGACAAATTAGATTTTTTAAATGCTCTCATCTATGTATGATAGTGTAATACCTGATGTCCCCCCATTTTTCATAACTAGTTAAGGTATACTTATATATTTATCTAAATAAACATTTTCTGACAACATCCCTCTTTGACTTTTTTACTAAAGAAATAGATCCAATGTTAGTCTGCCCTGGTCAAGTAACTCTGATATAGTCCAAAAGGAAACATGTAAAAAATACAGAAACGGAACACACATGAAGGGTGGATAGACTACCAGCACCCAGGAGAGTGTATATATAGCTATAGCAGGCATAGCAAATGCTATAGGGCCCACTCAGATTCAAGAACACTATGGACGACTTGTATGAAAGGGTTTTTAACCCTTTTTCTGACGTACAATGCACCTAACTGAGCCGGCCTACGATGTCTAATGCGCCAAACGTATTTGTTAGGCGCTTTGTTTGTAAGGCTTGACACTTTCAAATGCACCTAACATGAAGGGGTGTTCTGGGAGTGTTATGGAGGTGTGGAGCACCACATTCGTAAGTTTGGACACATTTATGAATGTGGTTCATTACTGCTCCGACAGGCAGACCTATCTCAATGTGGTCTGCCTGAGCCTGAGGAGTCAAAGTGAAGCTAGATTTGCTGTAAGTGGTAAAAATGTCCAATATTTCTCAACTTACACCAGTGCAATAATAAAAAGTAATTTATTATAATTATCAAACTGTATAAAATGTAATTATTTAAATTTAAATGTAAAATGTGATCATATAAAATTAATATAAAAATATAAAATGTCCCCAGAATATAGAAATATCTCCTTTAAAATGTATTTAAAATTCATAGAATCTTAAAGGGGATGTATCGCTTCTTCAGTTGGGCTGTTCTCTTGAAGCTTGATGCTCTTACTTCCTGAAATCCAGGGGCGTTTCTTCCCCTCCCAGCTGGGTGTTTCTTAACTGATGACATCATCCCCCTTCACTGTTCATGCTGGCTCCAGTGTGACCCCCTCCTCCACATATCACTGTCCTCTACCCGTGCAGTCTTATTTTGTAAGAGCTGTTTACATACCACAGGCCTGCATTCAGTCTAAACAGTCTTCTATGAACTCAGCACTGATCTCTCACAGCTGGAGGTTTGCTACAGTTGAATCCATCCAGAGCACAGATCCGTCTGATCTGATTATAGAGACAGCTGCAGTGTCAATGAGGAGGCAGCTAGCTGTATAGAGTGAAATATTTGGGGTGAGGTAGGGGTGGAACAGAATGTAAATTATTAGAGCCCTCAGCTAATGAAATGCAAGTAGGTGGGATCTGGCTATCCGACCAGCACTGGAGAAGGAAAACTGTGAAAACAAGACAGCTTTGCTAATGATATCCAATTGCAAAGTTGCCTGTTTTCACTGTCCCCTTATTCTGAAGGCCATTTAATGAAATGATAAAACCCCTTTAAACTAATTTTACATTAAATAACCCACTGATGTTGTTCAGATTTTTAGATTTTAAATTTTTACTACATTAAATTTGAAATTTATTTTTGCTGCCCTCACCCTTTATTCTACATACAGCAAGAGCCAGCACAGCAAAGGTATTTTTGGGACCTGTGGTCCCCCAAGCAAGATCAGTACCATAGTTTCTATTCACTGACATGCTATTCTAAAGATTTTTCTCTTATTTCCAGCCTGTCTATAACCTTAATACATGTTAGGCGCATTACTTATGCGCCTGTGTTCCGTAATGCGCCTAAACACAAAGGCGAGGCGCAATTAACTTTAGACTCCATTTATGAATGCACAAAAACCACTTTCATACATCAGGTGCATTATACATTGAAAATGGGACTCGACTATTCACTTTGATGCGCCTTCCTTCATTCATGTCACCCTATGTATTTTTATAGGTTAAAACATATTGGTGGCTACCTGCTGTCTAGCACAACTTTGTGGGTTCTCAATTATATATGATACTAATATGTATCGATAATATGTCACGATCTGGCACTGAGGACAGGATATGGATCCGCTTGGTCACTTTTAGAGGGTTGGCGCAACCAACACTGGGGAGCAGAATCATAGGGGCCCCTGGTTTCTACCATAAGTAGGTAGGTTGTTAGGCTCCAGGTACGTAGGTAGGCAGCAGTTAGGCCCTAGGTAGGTAGACAGTAGAGAGGCGACAGGTAGGTAGGCCATAGGTAGGTAGATTGGTCCTAGTTAGGTAGGTAAGCTACAGGAAGGTAGGTAGGTAGGAAGATTGGCCCTAGGTAGGCTATAGTTAGGCCCCAGTTAGGTAGATAGGCAGGTTCCAGGTAGATAGGCCTCAGGTAGCTAGGTAGGCCCCATATAACTAGGTAGACTGTAAGTGGACCCCAGGTAGCTAGGCTGTAGGTGGGCCCCAGGTAGCTAGGCTGTAGGTGGGTCCCATGTGGGTAGGTAGGCTGTAGGTGGGCCCAATGTGGGTAGCTAGGTAGGTAGGCTGTAGGTGAGTCCCTGGCAGGTAAATAGGTAGGTAGGCTATAGGTGGGCCTTTGGTAGGTAGGTATGCTATAAGTGTGGTCCTGGTAGGTAGGCTATAGATGGACCCCTCGTAGTTAGGTAGGCTATAATGGGCCCTGGGAGTTTTGGGTTTT